>JANHGN010003150.1:27146-62055 GCA_024605025.1 Megaceryle maxima
ATATATTACAAATTGTAGTGCTGGAAAAACAGATTTATGTAACTTTTTTGTTTTTACAAATTGAGGAAAAATATTCTCTTTAACTCCACTAAAGACTGTATCATTGAAGCTCTGGCAAACCCTGAGAAGGAGAGAATGAAGCATGATGACACCACAATCTCAAGCTGGCTGCAGAGTTAGTGTTCTTATTTATTACAGTAATGTTTCAGATACCTCTCTTTCCCTGTCATCTACCATGCTATTGATCATTATGACCAATATTTCACTACCACCTAATTCTTAAAGCAAAACAAGAGAGCTGTCAAGTTCTCAGTAGGAAAAAATACTATTTTTTTTTCCTCTTTCTATTACAAAAATACATATATTGCTAACATTCCACATGTACTTTGTTAATGCTTATTTAATGATTAGTATCTCCTGTGGTGCAATCACAACTGTTTCTCCTTCCTCTAGGTCTGGCTAGCTTTTGTGGAGCAGTTTTCCGGAAATACCCAATTGAACTTGCTGGTCTACTTCAATATGTGGCCAACCAACTGAAAGCTGGGAAAAGGCAAGTCTTGCTCAACTGATCTTTATAAACTCAACTTTTTATAATGTGTTATTTGGATGTTTGCTGATACATGGGTGCTTGATGTAGTAGCCACTCTAGTAGTGGTAAAACTCCAGGCATAATACAAGGAAGGTTAAGAAATTTAAATAGCAGAAAGAATAATATCATCATTAGTAGATTATTTTTCCCCTAATTTTATAGCTGAGAGATACTATTTTTGAAGTACAGATTTTTCATCTGTAACTTACTTTAATATTGGTTTTTGTTTTGGTTTCACAATTTAGCAGACAGGGAATAAACCCTGCTGGTCTGCAATATTGTAATAGAAATTATTGTATATTAGTTTAAAAAAAAAAGTATCTGTGATAGAAACCGATGTGACTGTTACAGTTTCAGGGTTTTTTCTCAATGTGTTCTCTGCAGGGATGGCTCCTAAAATTTTAATATTTAAATACTTTGTCCAATTTATTTAATGACAGTTGAATTGCGTCTTGATAACGTCAGTGTTAATCATAACTCACATTTTAAACAAGGCTTCCAATTTGAATCTTCCCTTTCCTTTTGTTCTTCCATCATCATCACTTAGTAGTATTGTTCCATTTATTTATTTAATTTCAATGTGTTATTTTTACCACATAGTTGAGTATCAAGGGGTTTTTTTTTAATTACAAATCCCCATATGCTTACTGAAAGATAGCTTACCAGTGGAGGTAATGCAGCATGTTATTTTAGGGTATTTGTTGAGAAATCTAGTTTTTTCCCTTCCCTGCAATGTAGACAGTCTCATGTGCTCCCCTGCCCCAAACTATTTTGTTTTCTCATGATGGTACAATCACATTGAGCTACAGAGGAAGGGTAAGTAATGTTTCTTGTCTTTCCCCAGAATTAAGTATTAAGACTTCTTAAATATTTTGGAGACAAAAGAAAACCAAAACCAAGCCAACCAACCAACCAAACAAAAAAAACCACCAAAAAAACCCAACCCCAAACACATTATTTTTAATGCTCGCTTTAGTCTTTTGGATCATAGAAGTAAAATGGATTTACCACTATGAGGAGTTCATGGGATTGGAGTATTTCAGTATTTGAATTGGACTATATGCTGATGGGTTGCATAGTTCCTAGACAGAAAACATACTTCTGGTTGGAAAAACAAATGCAAATAGAAACAATGTAAATTACTTAAATATAAAACTTTGTTTTGGAGGGCATTGGTCAACACTTCTGATAAGTCAAACCAATTTCTGGAGTTACTGGCAAATATTGTTGACTTGAAACATCATGATACAATTTGCTATACTTCTGTTGAGGAACAGAATTTAGAGCAGGAAGTAAAGCTTTGTCTCTGGATGGGATGATTATTGAAGTGTTTCGTTTTTACTTAACACA
The DNA here is from genome assembly GCA_024605025.1 of Megaceryle maxima. NCBI lineage: Eukaryota > Metazoa > Chordata > Aves > Coraciiformes > Cerylidae > Megaceryle > Megaceryle maxima. Next base: position 29,086 of record JANHGN010003150.1, read on the forward strand.
CCGAATATATATGATTTCCATGTTCCAAATAATCTCTCCAGACTGATTTTGCAAGTAAATTTCTAAGGCCATGTAGAATTATAGAAATTTAAAATAAAATTTAAAGTGTTTCATGTTCGTGAAATAACTTTGATTGTCAATAAATAAAAGTTAATAGCACCACACTCATTGTTTTCAAAACCAGTGAAATTGTTCTGAAGGGGTTCTGAAACCCAGCTGTTGAATGCCTGCATTGCTTTAAAGTACCAACGTTTTATACTTGCAATAAAGAAATCCTTGTGCGCTCAGCATACTGGTTTATTCTTCAAATCAGAATTAAAAAGTTATTTGTTTTAATGTATATCATAGTGTTGCTTTATATTGTATATTGAATGTCATAGCTTCTGTTTCTTAAATGCTTCTTTTTTTTTTTTTACTCCTCTGTTTTCTGTGCAGCTTTGATTTGCTTATTTTAAAAGAGGTAGTACAGAAAATGGCAGGGATAGAAATTACAGAAGAAATGACAATGGAACAATTGGAAGCCATGACTGGTGGAGAACAACTGAAAGCTGAGGTGTGTTTTTGTTACATTTAATTAATAATAGCTATTGCTTATTAATGGTGATTCTGAAGACTCTAATTTGTGAACTCTGATAGTGTAGCTGAGAAAGGTGAGAGAACTTCCAACCCCTTTGAGCTTACAAGCCTCAAAGACAGGCAGCCAAGACAATGTGTCCAGGAGCTTTAATTGTTGTGCTTCATGTCATCTCATATTAACAAAAGCAGCCTTCATTATCCAGTGGTATATGTCAGGCCTGTGAATTACAGCAGCCAGTGAGCTTGTACATTGTGCGGTCCTGCTGTTTTAGCCCTGCTCTGGGGGTCACAGGTCCCTGGTGAGTGGAGTTTAAACCATTTTAACAGCTAAAATTGTAGCAGCTGTGGTATCAAAGACTGAGGTGAGTCTGACCTTGGCTCGACCCTCTAGGGATTTGCATAGCTATAATCGGAACTGAAACCTGAAATTCCTGTGTTGAACAGAGAAGCAACTTTGAGCAGATCACAGAAGACTGAGGTCTGAAAGGCAATGTCATGATGCCTGAGCTGAAATGTCACACAGTTTACTGTGTAAAAGACTAATTGCATGCAAGACTATTTAGTTTCTGATTCTTACATGCATAGGTTGCAGTACAGGATCCAAAGAGTTTTATTGATGGACGGGAAACTCTGGTGATGTTTATTCATCAGTATTTCTCCAGCCAGGAGCACATGTGGTTTCCATTTGTGATGCACTATTTCCAAACTTGGGTAACTTCTTCTGTATTATGCAGGGTGGATACTTTGGCCAAATCAGGAATACAAAAAAATCCTCCCAGAGATTGAAAGATGCATTATTGGACCATGATCTTGCCCTTCCACTGTGCCTGCTTATGGCTCAACAGAGAAATGGTGTGATCTTTCAAGAGGGAGGGGAAAAACATCTGAAGCTGGTGGGAAAACTTTATGATCAGGCAAGTAAAACCAATTGCATTTACAAGAACTCTTCATTTTCTTTGGTAACTTCTCGTTTATCAGCACAGTATATAAGAATTCAACAAATATATGAGAATTTGCAAAGTTAGTTGCAGTGATCTCATTATTACAATATATGAGTGTATTAAATATATAAGTAAACTGACAAGTGTCTTCTGAGAGAAAGGTTAAAACATCCTTGGTCAAAAAAGTTACATTTTTATTTAAGTTGGCTATTATGTTTTTCTGATCTTATTTTGTGGTTAAAGCAACTTTCTTGGTTTTTTTCTAAAGCAGCTGCCTGAATTCTTTTGCTGCCTTAGGCAGTACAAGCTAGCTTCATTTCATTCTGGTAGAACAGAATGCTCTTACAGTTTTGCTGGCTTTTGTAGGGGGGTTTTGTTTGGTTGTAGGTTTTTTGGGTTTTGTTTAATTTTTTTTTTTTGGTGCAGATAGAATTGAGCCAGCATTGAGTGATGGAAGTATGGCATGGAAAATTTAGGAATTTAGCATCTCTTCCCTCATGACAGAATTCTTACCTTACTATCTGTTGTTAACTTAAAATATATAGAAGGGAGAGCTTGAAAGCTTTCTTTTAGAACTTCACTTTTGAATAAAATAGTAACTTTTGCTAACTTTTATTTTTCTTTCACATGTAGTGCCATGACACCCTGGTACAGTTTGGTGGGTTTTTAGCATCCAATCTAAGCACAGAGGATTACATTAAGCGAGTGCCTTCTATTGATGTTCTCTGTAATGAGTTTCACACGCCTCACGATGCTGCATTTTTCCTCTCAAGACCTATGTATGCACATCATATTTCAGTGAGTAGAACTCTCCTGTTTTTGCCTGCTGTTAGTCCTGCTACAGTACATGGTATCACTCTGTGTGTTAGTTTCCTGCTAAAGTTTAAGTTTGAGAAATAAAAGTTGCAGAAGCTTTTTGAATAGAGGTAGAAAGAGAAGCTGTGGGCTGGAACAAGTTATCCTTTATCTTCATAGAAAATATGGCCCATGTGTCAGCTTTCACACAACTGACAGAAGTCGTGGCTAATGAGATGACTCTCTTCTGATGATTTGGGTGATCAGTAGGAGTTTTCTCCATCTCTTTTCCCACAAATGTGTAAATGGTTCTGTAGTTTTTTTTTGTTGTGGAAGAAAAAGGTGTGGTATCTCAGGAAGTGTCAGAAATAAATTTGTTCAGGCGTCTAAAATGTTGAATATCAAGAGCAATCTTTACTTGTACTGTAATGTGTTACTGCAGCATTGGTGAAGAAACATAAATCTGTCCAGTATGGATGACTATTAAAAATTTTGTACGCTGTTCTTCAGTGCTTTATATATATAAATGACATTTCATGGGTGTAAATATTTGTAATATTTTGAGAAGTTAAATTATATTGTGAAAGTTCAATCAATCTTTGTACACAAACAACAGATTTTTTTTTTTTTAACCCACAGTCCAAGTACGATGAACTAAAAAAAGCTGAGAAAGGAAATAAACAGCAGCACAAAGTTCACAAATACATTACTTCATGTGAGCTGGTGATGGCTCCTGTTCATGATGCTGTGATTTCTCTGCACCTTCCCAAGGTTTGGGATGACATCAGTCCTCAGTTTTATGCTACATTCTGGTCTTTGACAATGTATGACCTTGCCGTCCCACATAGTAGCTATGACAGAGAAGTCAACAAACTTAAAGTCCAGATGAAAGCCATAGATGACAATCAGGAAATGGTATGTTTATACAATTTCATGGTCCAATTTAAACTTTCTAGCCTTGAAAGACTTTTTTGTTCTTGCATGTGTGAAATATTATGTTAAGTTCAGTAAGGTCTGGGAGGTTTTGTCATCCTGATTCATCCATTCTGATTTGTCACATTCACAGAATTTGGACTGACCCCTATAATTCCCATGTTAAAAGTACCAGTGACTTCACTAAGAGAAAATTACTGGAAAATTTGTGTTTCAGAAAGCAATCAGGCACTTGTATCTGTGGTTTAGTTGTTCACTTTTGTTATACCTTTAGTCAGCCAGTGTTCAAAAAAATCAGTTAATTACTAGAGCAGAACACTTAGTGAAAGAGTATTACACTACCACTTGCTATAGATAGAGCAATTCAGTTCTTGATAATGCTAAAGAATACTTGCAAAGCTTTTTGAGTTGACATTTGTTTGCATTGACATTTTATAGCCTCCAAATAAAAAGAAAAAAGAAAAAGAACGTTGCACGGCTCTTCAGGACAAGCTCCTTGAGGAGGAGAAGAAGCAGTTGGAGCACGTGCAGAGGGTTCTACAGAGACTGAAACTAGAGAAGGATAACTGGCTTCTGGCAAGTAAGTGTTTGCAGGGGAAACGCTCTGGATGTGGTTTTTAGTTATCACTGTCTCCAGAACTAAAAGTCCAGCTTGCACTAATACTCTTCACATTGATTTTAAAATTTGATCTCTTTACCTTGTTAAAAGACCTCAACATAGAAACTAAAAAAATTAGACTGTAATGTGTCTTTGCTGCAAGTGCCAAGTAGTTGGTTTTAAGGGAGATGTTTTGTTTGTTTCTTGCAATGTCAAGACCTTTTCAGTATTGCACTAATTTAGAAATAAGTAGGAGATTCACCAGCTCAGTGGAAAGTTATAACTGCAAGATGACTTGCACTTACTTACTGCAGTTAGAATGCTGCTAAGTTAGGGTGATTGCTGCATTGCAAGAAATAGGCATGTAAATTGAATGAGTGGTTAAAGTTAATTTACTTTGAGTCTTGTGTTTAGGAACAATATGCCAGTACTTGGGTGGTAACATAAACCTTGTACCAAAGACAAGATAAGTATTATACCAGCCTAACAGCACCTCAAAACGAAACAGCATGCAAGTGTTTCATATGGCGGGAGGAAAAACAACCTTTTTTTTCTCTGACAAAGGCTCTGTAATGTTTCATATTGATTGTGAACTCTTCTAGTGTGGTTAATCTGAAATGTTTTTCTCTGGTCAGTTTTCTTCTCTGGAAGAACTTTCAATATGTAACTGGAAGTAGTTGTCCGTCTGTCCCAAGGAACCTAGCATAATCCAGTGGGGAAAGCGTTTTATTGTCCAACTCATGTAAGATGCACCCAGCTGATTTAATGAAGAAACATTGAAAATTAAATCAAGAAAGGTTTTTCCCTATAAATATTTAATGTACTGGTACGGACAGCTAATCACCTGTGTGAAATTACTGGTTGAAAAATTACTACCTGACTGACACTTGGTCTAGAACTGGCTGATAAATTTATCTGCTTAAGGAAGCACCCAAAAGTGTGTAGAAAACCATTTGTGTAGATATGATCTGTACATAAATATGTACTCTTCATAATATAGGCATCTTGTGAGGTATGGGAAATAGCTTATTGATGGCTCTTGAGTGCTCAGGCTTTGGTTGCAAGAAATTTTGCAGCATTGCAGCTGGAGAGAAACTGAACTTTTTCAGCAGTTTCTCCAGTGATCTGTAACTGTGCTGTAAAAGGAAACTGAACAGCACATCCATTGTGATAAAATTTTTTATTATTACTTATAAAAATTACTAATTTCTCTTTTTTTGAAGACTGGCTTACTGTGTAGATAGTTTTGATAGAGTGGTTGTATCATTAAGAGTAGGCTAATTTTTTGGCGGAGTAAGTAGACTCATAGTTTTAGCAGTCAGAAACTAACTGTTCCAACTGACTGCTTACTTGCTTTACTTCAAAACTGTAAAAGTAAAGCTTACACCCTCGATTGTTCTAGGAGCTCTGTTGTTTTGTGGTTTCTTTTATTTTTGTTAAACTCTTGTTATAACTTTTGAGGGGTAGATACTAAAAAATTTCAGTTAAGTAAAAGCTGACAGTTCTTTCTTGAAAAAAAAAGATTTATTGCGTGAACATCACAGAATTGAAGCAAGTAAATCCTGAAATCCTGGGAGTCTCACAATTTGTTCCCTGCAGTCTGTGCCAGAATCCCAGCACAGAAACACCAGTTGCCCTCATGAGGATCATGACTGTCCTTCCTCTGATGGCATCTGTTTGCAGTCTTCAGTTCTGTGCTTTCATTCATACATTTATTTTCTTCCTACCTTCCTTTTGTGCTTTGCATCTCTCCCAGCTTGTTTTTAGTCTCCTTGTTAACTGGGCAAGAGCTACCATGGGACCACTTTGGGTATGTGTTTGGCTGTTGTATTGACCAACCAGTGGTTGGTCAAATGGAATGGGTAACTGTTGAGCATACATACAGTGCAGTCTTCACAAAATGTGTTATGTATTGGGATGGTGGTTTACAGAAGACTTAAAATTCCTGTAATTGTTTGGATGAGTGGCAAAATGATTGTGAAGGGATCGTACATAGATAGCATGTTCTTCCATTTCTAAGGAAACTTGAGCTGAAAGTGAGCCCCATCTAGAAAGGAGAAAACGAGCATCGTAGAGAAATAGATGTTTTTTCTTTTGCTAATAGGCAGAATTGGAGCAGTTGGAGAAGTTTACCAAAAGCTTTTTCTAAGCCTGTTTTTTTTGCCCTATTGTGTACTAAAAGAATTGTCCCAATAAGAAATAGTTGCTACAACCACCCTCCTACCCTTTCCTCATCCTCAAGCACTTAGGCTTATTTTGAATTTTCCTCAGCAGTGCTAAAGATAAATTTTGAACACAAGTGGCCTAGTGTACAAACCCAAGAATATGCATGTGTGATACTGAACTTCTTGGGAAGAGAGTAGTTGAATGTTTACTCATTAACTTACTTTTCTTTCCTTTTTTTTTTTTCTCTCAACTTCTTTGTTTTTGAAGAGTCTACCAAAAATGAGACTATCACAAAATTCTTGCAGTTATGTATATTTCCTCGATGCATTTTTTCGGCAATAGATGCAGTTTATTGTGCTCACTTTGTAGAACTGGTGCATCAGCAGAAAACACCCAACTTCTCCACGCTTCTCTGCTATGACAGAGTAAGTACCTACAACTTCATATGTGTACTTAATTACTACTACGAGCATGCAAAACTAGTATCTCCCCTGCCTCCCAGATAGAGTTTTGGAGCAAAGTCATTAGCAGTCATAGCAGTTGCATTCAGGTTTTGCAACCTTCCAGTGGTCTGCATTTCTGTGGCCTCATCTAACCCTCCCATATTAGCTGAGTGCCCTACTGCTATAGCATCAAATTTATTCTACTTGTCTCTTACAAGCAGCATCATCAGGACCCTTCTGACCCTAGTGAATAGTACTAATTTGTGTCACTGCTGAGACATGGGAAGGGACTCCCATGGTGACATGGGGAGTACTTTTGATAGTAGTAGCAGCCTGACTTCAGGTGAAGAGTGTAGATGGAAGAATCTTGCAGGATGCATTCAGCCCCAGCAGTACCGGCTGACTCTCTGGTTCCAGGGTATCAGAACTCTTCTGGCACTTACTGCTATAAGGAGTCACATTAAGTTAGTGCATCTTCTGTACAGTTATAACAGATTCGACTGTGAGCTTTGAAAAGGATGTGTATGGGGCTGCACTGTAAAAAAAAAATGATGGCAAAGATTGTTTTCATGTGTACATTCAATGAAGTTTGTCTGGTTTTCTTTGAGATGAGACATTTGAAGTAGGTATCTACTTTGTTTTGGTGTGTCCCAAAGAGCATTCTTACTCAAATATTCAGTCCATGTGAGCCCTAGCTGATGAACCTGTGTAGGCCAGGGAAATAATCCTTTTGCATCAGCCTGGCTAGGTGTTTACTTCTGCCTGCTCAAATAAATTACTAACTTGAAAACAAACCAATGAAGACACACTTGAATTATGGAAAACTCTATTGGCAGCAGCAGCTATATGCAGTGCTTAGATTCTGGCTTAAGTGTGAAGGACCAACAGTTGGATATTGAAGTCTTGAAAAGGCCACTGGAATGGGCTGCCCAGAGAGGTGGTAGAGGCCCCATCCCTGGAGTCATTCAGGGTCAGGCTTGACGGGGCTCTGAGCAACCTGCCCTAGATAGAGATGTCCCTACTTGTGTAGGGAGGTTGGACCAGATGACCTCTAGAGGTCCCTTCCAACCTAGAACATTCTATGATTCTAAAACAAACTGAGAATATTTTATAAAAAATACATATATATATTTTAAATATTTAGACACCAGCTTAACAGTGGCTTAGATAAGAGAAATTTAAAATTCCTGTTGATTCTTGTTCCTTTTGTAATTCAGTAAAGCCATTGTAACCTTTCCTTACTGCCATTCACAGGTTTTCTCTGATATTATATATACAGTCGCAAGTTGCACTGAAAATGAAGCTAGTAGATATGGCAGGTTTTTATGCTGTATGCTGGAGACTGTGACTAGATGGCACAGTGACAGAGTCATATATGAGAAGGTACGTGAAGTTAAGATATTTGCTGATGAGACTATATAATGGGCTCTTGTGTTAAGTTGGGCCAATAAGAATGGATTTAGTGAAATCGTTAGCTAGATTTAAAAACACTGAATTTTTGTGATGGTGTAATGTTATAACTGAGTTTCTGTAATTCTTGTAGTTTTAATAGAAATAATTTTGTACAGTGTCAAAAAATATAGAGGCAAAAAAAATCTTTCATTTATGATTTGGCACAGATTGCATTGAAGATAACTTAGAGAGCATATTGAAACTAATAACACTCCTTGCAATAGCTGGTTAAATTATCAATAATCTTTTCTCTCATCTGCAACTAGGATTTCAACATAACCTTTAAAAAAACCTCCACAAACGTGTATAAGTCTTGTAAAGTGTGATTGTGTCTTAGTCTTTAACAGAATCAGTGAAAAAATGCTTCAGTTCATATGAGCTTTTGCAGATTTATTGGTTTTATGCTTCCTGAAAAATATATTTGTCTTTTTATGCCCATGTAGGAATGTGGCAACTATCCAGGCTTCCTAACTATATTACGGGCAACTGGATTTGATGGTGGAAATAAAGCTGATCAATTGGATTATGAGAATTTTAGGCATGTGGTACACAAATGGCACTATAAATTAACTAAGGTAAATAAAAATGCCAAAATCCAAGTTTTTGGAAGCTTGAATAAAAAAACCTCAACTTCATTAGATTTAATTTGTGTTCCAGGCTTCTGTGCACTGCCTTGAAACAGGTGAATACACACATATCAGAAATATCCTGATTGTGCTGACCAAAATCCTTCCATGGTATCCCAAAGTGCTGAACCTGGGACAAGCCTTGGAAAGAAGAGTACATAAGATATGTCAGGAAGAGAAAGAGAAGAGACCCGATCTATATGCATTGGCTATGGGGTAACAACACCTTACTTTAAGAAAGTGGTTAAAAGTGGATCATGAAAAGCTTCTAAGGACTCGGAACTGTTACAGTCCTAACGTTTGATTTTTACCTTATCACAGAAGATTTCACTATCCTGCATCTCAGGGCTGGCAGTGTGAATGAAAACTTTCATTTTTGTGCTGGATGATCACTAATTTCCCTTACAAGACTCTAGTAAAACACTTCAAATAGTAAAGATTTCTGCTCACAAGAGCATAGCTTAATTTTAGATAAATAGTATAGCTTCGAGTAGGTAAGAGGGAGAGTAGAATGAAGAAAGCCAAGGGCTGTCAGTGCACAACAACTTAGATTTTGAAAGTTTATATGATTAAGTGCTAAACTAAAACACTTAGTTATGTTTTACATCTTTCTGTGATGAATGCAGAATCCTCCACGTATGCTTGGGGGCACCCTGAATTGTCCCTTCAAGTTTCAAGTTCTGCCAGTAGACTGTTTCTTCTGTGTGTTTGGCAGGTGTGTGTGGGTGGTGGTGGTGAAGAGGGTGCGGAGGTATGGCTGCTTCTGTGTCTAGTTTTCGATTGTTTGTTGGTTTGGTTTTTGTTTTGTTTTGTTTTGTTTTGTTTTTGGTTGGTGGTTGTTTTGTTGTGTTTGGGTTATTTTGTTTGGTTGTCTTTTTCTTGTTTGGTTTTGGGTTTTTTTTTTTTCCTTTCTTTTGAGCTCATCGATAAAGGGGGAAGAAACTGCGTATCAGTTGGGAAAAACTGTGAAATAAATAACAGATGAACTGTTAGATTAGATCCTCATTTAAAATTCAACCCATGTTTTGCTTTATGTTTGTGCATATTTAACAATCTGTGCGACTTGCAGCTATTCTGGGCAGTTGAAAAGTAGGAAGCCTTTCATGATACCTGAAAATGAATTCCACCACAAAGACCCACCTGCCAGGAATGCTGTAGCTGCAACAGTACAAAACGGGCCAGGTGGTGCTGGGATGCCTACATCTCTCACAATAAATACAGTTAGACTGGAAGAAAGCGCTACTGAGGAGACTGGTAAACAAACCTATGATTATTATTTATTTAATTTTTTACTAGAATTCTTCAGCTATTACAGGCTACTCTCTCAATTTGGCTTACTAAACTGAAAAGAAAAAAATACCTAAATGTGATGCTAAATAGATTGCATGTGTGCTCTCTATTGAGTTAGTTTTGGAAGAGTGTATTGTACGTTTAATTACCACTTTTAACTGTTACCTACACATGATCTTACACAAATATGCTTAGGTACTTTTTGGATTTGTTTTTACCAATAGGATGTATATTAACTTCTTGAAATAAAACTGTTCTCTTTTTTTTTTTTTTTAACAGATAAACTGAAGGAGAAGTCTCAGGGTGTGGTGAAAGTTATTAATAAAACTGTCAACGCTGCACCGAAGGTGACAACAAGCAATGGAAACAGTGCTTCTAATAGGTGAGAAAAACGACACTCTGACATTCTGTTTTCTTTACAAACCATGGAATTATACTTGAAACTGATGTGCCTTTTATATTTTTCTTTCAGATTCTGTATAAATGCTTTTTTTTTTTTTTCCCAAAGATTAATAAATAAAATAATTTCTTGCAAAATACATAGCTGTACTGATCTGAAACTGTTCAATGCATTTTAGCTAAATTAAATTTCTGAACAGCAATGAGCTGGTTTAGAGCCAGTAGATCTCAAATCTGACAGTGACTTACTTCAGGAGGTTCTATGAAATGGTCAGAAGTAAAACTTCTGTGATAAAACTGAAGCTGGCTTTGTATGCATGTGAATTGACCTTTTTATTTTTTGATGCAGCAAAATTATTAAGGAGAAAGATGAAAAAGAAAAAAGTGGGAAGGAAAAAGATAAAGAAAAAAAAGACAAGACTCCGGCTGCCGCTCCAGAGATGAAGGCACTTGGGAAGGATGGGAAAGATAAACCAAAGGAAGAACGGGCAAACAAAGATGAGAAAGCAAGAGAGATCAAGGAGAAAACACCAAAATCTGACAAGGAGAAGGAAAAAGTCAAGAAGGAAGAAAAAGCTTCAAAAGAAGAGAAATCCAAGACAGTTGTTACCATCATTGAGTCAAAGTTAACTGCAGAAAAGGAGAGAGAAAAGGAGCCGTCCAGAGAAAGAGATGTAGCGAAGGAAATGAAATCCAAGGAAAATGCTAAAGGAGGAGAAAAGGTGCCAGTAGCTGGGTCCTTGAAGTCACCTGTTCCCCGATCAGAAACATCAGAATCTGAAAGGGGTAAGTTTGAATATTTAACTTCCCTTCTTGTCTAGAAAGATAGAATGTGTCGCTGGAAGATCACCAAATAGCAAAAACTATTGAAGAGGATGGGAAAGAATTGCTACATAATAGCATTTTGTCACTGGCTTTGAAATAGTTAGTGCCTAAAGTAGGCTATCTTCAAAAGGCAAACTGTAAATGTGTGAGCTTCATGTGTCTTCAGTGAGTGCTCATGTTCATAAAGCCTGTCATTTTTTTACTGTTAGCCTAAATGGTCTTATGATAAAATTTATTTGTATAATTGTGACCTTACAAGTTTTGCAGAATTTAATGTGAAAACCTCAAGTACACTCAGAGTTTCATCATAACCTTTGAACTGAAAGAAAACAGGGGATATGGAAGGTGTAGGCTTTTGCATCCTTAAGAAGGACGCAGTAAACTTTTATCAGCCTTTTCTTGTATTAAGGGTTAACAAATCCTTAAAGTTGTTATTTTAAGTTCTTATTATCTGATGCTGGTTTTAGGTTTTCTCCTTGCATTGCTTAAGGCAAACCAAGTAAAGGAGGGTTGCAGTGCTTTTCATTGGGTTCACCTCTTCAGGGTCTCATAGCAACTCTGAAATTCATATACCGGCTTACAGAAAATGGAAGTTTGAAATGAGCATAATTTAGCAGCAGTTGTCTCTTTCCCTGCCGACTCTTGTAGAGAGGGTCAAGACATGCTGATAACTCGAGAGCGTAAGAAAAACAGATGTACATAGTGGCAAAGCTTGAATTCTAGCATAAATTATTTTGGTACTTTAGAAAACCATATTGTTAGATTATCCTTTTTGAAATGTGTTGTAATAATGCTCTTATTGGTTTGGGTTTTTTTTTCTTTCCTCAGAACAAAAACGTCGCAAAGTTGATACACATTCTTCTCCATCACATTCCTCAACAGTAAAGGTTAGTATAGCCTGAGGAAGGCAGCGCCCATGTTAGGCTCACAAGTTTGGGATGCCAGTGTTCGACTTCCTTCAAGTTTTGTGCCAAGTATTCCCTGGAACCACTGGAGGTTTTATGTTGCATTAGAAAATGCATTCCTTTTCTTTATTGGCGGACTGTCTTTTTTTCTATAAAAATATTTTTAATTAAACAAAATAATGCTTCAAGGACCTAGCACAAATTTTGTAAATAGTGTTTGGAAATGGCAAGAAAATTTTTACACAGAAGTGCCTCATTGTTTTAAGCAGTCAGTTTTTTTGGAGTGCAATGGTAGCTACAAGCAAATGAGTCTTTGCAGCAGAGTGGAGCATATTTTTCTGCACTTCTCTTGAAGAATCTATAGCACTGAAGATTCCTGGATGATACGGGATGTACGATACCTCTGAATTCATCAGGCTTCTTGATGAGCGTCATACCGATATGTGCCTTCTAAGGAGGAGTCTTGAAAGGAGTTCCATTTTAAAGTCTCCTTGGTGATCAGTTCTCCTGTAGTTGTGTATATTCAGTGCGCATGCAGCTTCTGTTGTACCTTCCCTTCGAGGTTTGTTTATTTCCAATGGGTTCCCACCATGTTGAGCCCTGCGTTACGATAAAACCAGATGTGGCAACCAAGCCTACTACCCAGCAAAGAGAAACCCCAAGCACTCAAGCGCAGCACAAAACCATGGGCGTAGCCTACTTGAAGACTCAGGGTAGCCATTCCTTGCTCCATATTTATTTTATTTCTAAACCGTCTATGTTCATGGGATCTTTGAATTTGCAGTACGTTGAACATTGAAAACTGTAAGTTACTAATACTTCATCAAGAGCACTGTGATGGATTATGTGTGGGCCTTTAAACTTCACCGTCTTATCAACTTTAGAACAAGCTTTTCTTTTTTTTCTGCTTTTTCAAAGAGCGTATCTCTTTCTATGTAAAATTTACTTGAAAGATTTAGGTTAATTTAAGAATGCAAATAGTTGTTAATAGTTTTGAGGAAGCAGGTGGCAGTGATAACTACTCAAAATGACCCGAGTTTTTCTTGCCTGTTTTTTATAAATGGCAATGTAAAGTTGTTCTAGAGTGACTTCTACCACATTTAACTGAAAGTGGAGAAGATACAGGTTTAAAAATATTTTAAACCTGTTTCACCTGTTCAGCTGTATTTAGAGTTAAGACTTTTTTCTTGATTTGGTTGGGTTTTTTGTTGTGGTTTTTTTTGTTTTGTTTTGTTTTGGTTTTTTTTTTGGTGGGATAGTGGTTTTTCACTTTTTTATGAAGAATTAGATATAAACACATTTTGTACTTTATTTAATAATTGGGTCTAGAGAATAGGCATGACTGTCTTCTTTTTTTTTTTTTTTTTAAAAAATCAGTTTCTAGCTTTATTCAGTGCACAGTATTAACATAAGATTTATTCCAGAAGGAGTAGCTGTTTTTTGTTTCAAGGGTACGGCCATGCTTCCCAAAGTTCCTCTGGTTTCTGAAAACTATTCCAGCTTACGTGTCATCTCCATTCATTTTCTACAGGACAACATCAACGAACTCAAGGACTCTTCAGCAAAGGTTTGAATCTTTTAGACACCACCAACGTTTACTTTCATGTTTTGTTGCAGAGAGATCTTAACTTTTGGTCTTGTGGCAAATCCCATCAGAAAATTCAAGTCCATTCCTGTAAATGGTAGCGTAGTAACAGAGTGGCTTTTTCAGTCTGCTGTATGGAGCCTGTGTCTAGGAGAGAGACATAGTTGTGTGGAAGCAATGTCACAAAAATCCCCTGAATTTACCATTCTTGTCAATATTTTAAAGAGATTTTATGGGTCAATATCTTTTCTGTTCCTCTCTGGAACTTGTATATTTATAGAAATATCCTTATGATTAAGCTATTTATTTGGCTGAAGAGGTAGTAGAATAGTTAAAATAGTTCTTAGAATAGTTCTTCTTTTAATACCAATTAAAAGTACTAGTTATTTAAACCCAAAAATATTTGAGACAATACCAATTCCATATTGGTACTTTTTCACCTTCATGTTTCAGTGCTACGTACTATATTTCTAAGCATCACAGACAGTGTCCTAAATGATCAATCGTTCTGTATTTGCTTCCAGTAAACACACTTCAGATTCAGTATCTTGTGAGAATGTATGCTAAAGAATGCTTTTGAGAGTTCATGCAATCCTAGAATCCCAAGTTAAAAGGGACTTCAGGGATCATCTGGTCCAGCCTTTCCTGGCAAAAGCCCAGTCTAAACAAGAGTGTCCAGCTGAGTCTTCAAAGTGCCCAATGTTGGGGACTCCACCACTTCTCTGGGGAGATCATTCCAATGGCTGATTGTTCTCACTGTGAAAAATTGTCATCTTGTGAGTAGCTGGAATCTGCTCAAGAGTGCCTTGTAACCATTACCCCTGGTCTTTTCCATGTGACTCCTTGCAGAAAGGGAATCTGTACATTCTCTGTAGCCACCTGAAACAGGTGATAGTCTCCCCTTAGCCTTCTTTCCTCAAGGCTGAACAAACCCAGTTCTCTCAGCCTTTCCTCACGTGGCAGCTTCCCAATCCTTGTATCATCTTTACAACCCTTTTCTGGAGCCTCCCCAGCCTGTCCACATCTATCTATCTTTTTTTTTTTTTTTTTTTTTTTTTATAGCAGAGAACATGGTATTCCAGGTGTGGCCTGACAAGCACTGTGTAGAGTGGGATACGAGTTGAATGACATCTTTGAATATTGTATTTCAGATTCTGCAATTATTCTGTTGTGGGTGGCTTTTTTCCTTTTTTTTCTTTTTTTTTTTTTTTTGAAACTTGACCACTTGCATATTAACAGTCACAAATGCTATAAACTTGCTAACAGGATACATGATGAATACAGAATGGATCAAATCTTCTAAAGTTGCTGCAGCCAGTATCAGTGTGTAACTAAATAACACAGATGCTTATCACTTGGAAGGTGCTGACCATTTGGACTTTCTGGCTAACTTCTTGGTGTACCTAGGATTACTTACATTCATTAAATTTAAAAATTCATAATGGGTTATCACTTGCTATTCTACAGTTTACGCTGCTATTTTACTTGTAGCTTTCTTTGTATTAACAAAGTGTTCAGAACACTTTGTGTTTTAATTCAACATAGCTCTGATTTTATAATGGGCACTTGCTGATGTGTTTCTCTGACTGAATCTTTCCAGTGCCAACCATACCTACTTATAGACAGTGTATATGGAAAGCATCCTTCGATTCTTACAATTGATGAAATTATAGTGTCTATAGATTGAAGCCATATATTTTCAAAAAATTATTTATAAATCATTGTCATGATACCTTGTATATTTAGGGTTTTTTTAAGTTAGAAAACTATAATACTATGTCTTGAGCTTACATCTATCTGAAGTTTGTTTTATGGTAGTCTATATAAATGTGATTTTTCTCCCTTAATTAGTCAAGTTTCAATGAGTTAATTGAAATTTCACTCCAGTTTTCATTAGTTAGGCTACATTTTTATTTAAAACTATTTATTTTACTTATTAACATACTGATGTGGTAATCAAGCAGACCATGGAGTTATTTTAATTAAATAATCAGGGAACAGCTTTCTTTTTCTAGTCAATTTGAAAAATTAAATTTTAGAATTAACTATAAAGTGTTTATATAGACTTAGTTGGAAGTGTATTGCAGTTGTGTAACTTTTTCATGGATTTATTGTTTGCTTAGCACTAGGGGATGGGGGGGTGTCCCACGCGATACTTCCTCTTCTATATGTCTTTTTTTTTTTTTTTTTTCCTCACTTAATGAACTAATTTTCACTCTTCAGTGCCATTCTAACAGGCTTATAGCACTTCTTGACAATGTTCCCTATGCATGGTGTAAGACAAGTTCAATGCTTTTCTTCAGTTCCGTGTACTTAAAGGCTGAAGAAAAGGGGAGTGATGGAACAGAGCAGAAAAAAAAGTATTTAGTGAAAACAGTATGGAAGGTTCAGCCTCTGGTATATGCAGATAATAAAATTCCAGTGAAGTAATAAAAGAAGAGACAACATTGTCAGTGTGACTTTTAACATAGGACCGGTACCATCAAGGTTTTGTAAGTTAAACATTTACCAGAACTGGAGGCAACAGGATTAATTTAATTAAAAGAGTGAAATTATTTGAAACGGTATTTAACAGACTCACAGAATGCTAGGGGTTGGAAGTGACCTCGAGTGATCATCTAGCCCAACCCCCCTGCTAGAGCAGGATCACCTAGATTTGGTTACACAGGAACACATCCAGGTGGGGTTTGAATGTCTCCAGAGACGGAGACTCCACAGCCTCCCTGGGCAGCCTGTTCCAGGCTCTGTCACCCTCACTGTGTAAAAGTTTCTCCTTAGATTTCTGTGGAACCTTCTGTGTTCCAGCTTGCACCCATTATACTCAGTTTGGTTCAAGTGATTTCTAGAGGGTTCTAAAAATATCTTCCACTTCCTTCTTTTTTTAGTGTCCTTTTAAGTAAGATCACTGAAAAAAAATGCAGACAACATTTTAAATTAAAAAGTTTTGTTTTTTTTTTCTCACAAAATTGCTAGCTTATAAAACTGGGGAGAGATTAAAGTATGCTGATTTCAGTCTGTGTGTTGCTGTAACTTAAATTTATAAAATACCAAGGAAAGGTGTTTTTAATTTAAAATGTACTCTTTTTGGTATTTTATGAAAAATACTACTTAGAAAGATGTAACTATGAAATTGTGGATAAAAAGACATAATCAGTTGCTGTAATGCATCAGTATTTACATAATACATGCAGCTACCTTATGTACACAATAGCATTTAAACTTTATCAAATGTTATACTTGACATTACTGTGACTTATTTTCTATCCTCTGCCCTGTGGTCCCAGTTTATATTAAACATAATCAGCTCTGAGAAAATAATGTTTTACAGAGCTTATCAGAATTATTTCAAAGGGAGAGTGGAGTAACAATCTAGGACATGTTACAGAGCAAAACCAATTCTTTTCTGTGTTCAGCTGCTTTTATAATTTGAAGTTTAGCTTTAAGGTGGAGTTGTGGGTTTTTTCCTTCAGATGAAAAAAAAATGCATTATTCAAAGTATTGGCTTAAATACTTCAGGGATTAAGATTATTCTTTAAACCTTAACCTGCTTCAGCAGCACATTCCATTCATTCATTTCAGGCAAGATTGCAATGTTAAGTCAGTCCAGGAACCTGCAGTCAGTCCAGGAACCTACATATCCTGTTTCAATAGTTCTGCTCTCTGATGTGTTCTGGTGTATCAAACAAACCGGTGAACAATGTTGTGTGTGCTTAAAATAAGTGTTTCTGTTGAGAGAAAGAATTTCTAGTATTGATAAAGCTATAGGTTAAATTATAGGTGCAGAGTTTGAAAGTGTCTTTGGTCGCTTTTTTCTTTTTGCTAGTGAAGTATTAATGTTTAATTTGAGGTAGATCTGTTATGTTAGACTTCTTGTTTACACCTCTAGGAATACATATTAATCTTTGGTGATATTGCCTTAATTTAACAGCACTACATTAACCATACTACTCCAACACTGTCCAAGAGTAAGGAGAGAGAAGTGGACAAGAAAGATTTGGACAAGTCAAGGGAAAGATCCAGAGAGAGAGAGAAGAAAGATGAAAAGGACAGGAAGGATCGAAAAAGGGTTGGTGAAATTTTTGTGAACTACTTTAGAAAGTTGGTATGTACTTGGAAGGCTTTCTCTTCAAAGTCCTTGCAGTAATAACTGGTTTTACAGCCTATCCAAGCAGAAGTGATCTGTAGCAGGGTTGGTTTTCTTTTGTTCTGTTACTTTTCCAAAGGTTGGTTTACAGTACTGCATTCAAAACCTTTTCCCTTCAAAACCGATCTTAAGAAACCATACCCAAGATGTAGTAACTCCAGTTACATTTTAAGTATTCAAAAAGTAGTTCTTTGAACTAGAAGCAGGTGCTACTTTGGAAGTATGTTTTAGTCTACTAACATCTGTGTAATTGTATTTGGTGCCAGGATCATTCAAACAGTGACCGAGAGGTACCACAGGATTCAACTAAACGACGCAAAGAGGAAAATGGGACAAGTACGTATTTTGTTTTGTGTGTCTGTGTATTGGGCTTTTACTTGTTGTGAATGACAACTCTCTGTTGTGTTTTTAGCTGGTTCTTCAAAACACAGTAAAAGTGAAAGTCCTTCTGATTCCCCTCGCTTAAATGAAAAGGAGAAAGAGAAGAACAAATCAAAGTCTTCAGGAAAAGAGAAAGGTGATTCAATTAAAGCAGAAAAAATGGAGAAGAGCTCCTCTGGCAGCAAGAAGGTAAAATAAACTATTCTTACTTTGTTGATTTCCTTTTTTTTGTTGTTGTTGTTGTTGACAGAAGAGTCTTTTTTCCTAAATTTTATTGCTACTTTATGGCCTAAATGAGAAAGATAGGCTGTGAATATGTGGGAAAACACTTTTGGAAATTCTCTTGTCTTGTGGCTCTAAATACACTGCAGCAGTCCTGGCAGGATAAGTTGGAGGAATAGTTCACTTTGGGAGTAGCCAGGAAAATTCAGAACTTACACTTCAGGTTTTGAATAATCTCAAATATTTACAGACTGGTTTGGGGATCAAATATTTAAAAGCAGTGTTAATTGCATATGAACTAGTCTGCTTGTATTCAGATTCTCAAATGCATGTGTCAGCCTAGTTTTTTTTTTATTTTTTTTTTTTTTTTTTTTTGGAAACACGTACGTCTGTTGTAGTCAAATGTGTAAACCACCTAAAAATAGTTCCCAGTTGTAACTCTTTAGTGATAGACACAGTTAGAATAAACTCAGAAGTAATAGAAGCTGATTACTGTCATTCTGACTGGGTTTTTTTTAGCTGTGGCCATTTAGAACTGTAAATACATATGATCCTTCTAATGAGACTGCACAAGGTATACCATAATAAACTATTTCCCATATGTGTATTTTTTTAAAGGAATCAAGACATGATAAAGAAAAAACAGAAAAGAAAGAAAAACGAGACAGCACTGGAGGGAAAGAGGAAAAGAAACAATATCCTTTTACACATGAACATTGCAAAAAATACAGAAAATGAGCTTCCTTTTATTATGTAGTAGAACAGTTGGTTTGGTTTTTCTCCTTAATGTTGAATCTACTCATAAATCTTCAGACAAGCACAGATAATGAAGATTGTTCCAGTCAAGGTAAAAATTGTTAATGTTTTACTCTGTTTGACTTGATATCTTCTGTGGCTTCTTTTGACTGGTAAAGGATACACAAGTAAAGCAGCCTGAGTGTGAAAGAGCTGAAAGTATCCAGGGTGGGTTTCAGGGGGATTTATTTTTATTTGGTTGGTTTTTGGTTTTGTTGTTGTATGGGTGTTTTGTGTTTGTTTTGATTTTGTGTGAAGGTTTTCTGTTGTTGTGGGGTTTTTTTTTTGGTGGTTGTTTTTGGTTTGCTTTGTTTTCTGTTTGTTTGATTTTGGGGTGTTTTGTGGGTTTGCTTTTTTGGGGGGGGAGGGGAGGTGTGGTTTTTTGCAGGTTTATTTCCTTTTTAATTCTGTTCTAGAGGAAAAAAGACTTTCCCCATCATCAGCATAGAGATTGTCTAGATGCTCAAGTGCCCCGGTGAATGTAAATTCATTCACCTGACCTACCCAGCCTTAGTCACACACCACTATTCAACAATAGTATTCAACAAATACCTAAGAATGACTTCTCTTACCTGTTCAAAAATTGTCCAAATGCTTCATAATTCTTCTGCTTGTTCTCTATTTAGAACTGATGAATTGTTTCTGTTAAAACTTTGTAGATTCTGTGAGCACTCAGAGTGAACATAAGCAGAAATGAAGTGGAAACAATTTCTTTTATTCAGTCTCACATTTATTTTACTGTTTATTTGCTTTTATAAAGTAATACTGTTCTGATGGCTTTCCTTATATGTTGTTCAGTAAAGTTTTCCTTTTTGTCAAGCTGATACTGTTACAGAGAGAGGGAAGACAATATTTTTAAATGCACAAGTCCTTTGTCTCAGATTTTGTAGAAGGATTGATGAGGCTGAAAATTTGTCTTGTTTTCATGACTGTCTTGGCTGGTTAAGGAAATGATGCTACCTGTTGCAAACACAGTTTGCTGTGAATTCCATTTAAAGTTATTGTGGGCAGAGGGAGGCAGTTCTTTTTACTGTGAGGATGGTGATAATTTTTTTTTTTTTTTTTTTTTTTTTTTGCTTGGTTTGCCCAGAAAGGTGGCAGAGCTGCCATCTGTAGGGTATTCAAAACCTAACTTGGCAAGGCATAGCCCTGAGCAACCTCTACTCATTAATTTTGATTTTTGATCAGGGCTGTTGAACTGGACAGTCTTCAGAGGTCCCTTCCATTGTTTTTGAAATTCAGTTACGGGTATAATTTTTGAGAATACTTAAGGTGATATTATATGGCAAAACTTACTAGAGATTTATTGGCTGTGGACTCTCAAATTAACATTGCTCCTTGCAGTTACTGTACTTGCTTTAGGTGTCAGAGAAAGACCACAGCATAGTCCCAGGTTCTCCCATCTGCCTCCAACTAAGAAACACCAAATCTGAAAGGTGTAAATGCTTTGCTGTTTGGAATTCTTTTTTAAGAGGCCTAAGGATTATAGGATGGCTTATATAATGCTTACAAAGGAGTGTTTTGGTGAGGGTTCAACAAAACAAACAGGAAACAAAATTTGAATTCTGAAACCTTCTGATCATCTGGAAGTGTCTTCTGAGAAAAGTCTCCACACGTGGATTTTGGCTGCAAGGAGCAAAGGGGAGATTGTTGGTAGTTCACTACTGAGGACTTGCAGCTTCTTCAATAATAAAATGTGGAGTTTTATCTTGACTATAAGTTCAGTACAAAGTGAGGATTGTCACCAGTTAAAACACAACTGTGTTTTTATGACTACATCACGATTTGAGCAACAAGTGCTTAGGTAAATGTCTGTTGCACAGTAAAATGCACATCTAGCTATGTAATGGGCTAAACTGGAGCATCTGGCCTAGAATACTGACAATGCCCCGTTGTTGGCCTAGTGAACCGTGAAAAAACCCTTTCTTACAGCAGTATGGTTGTGGAATCTAAACCTGTGCTCCTGTTTCCATTCTTTCTAATGTACATTGACTGCATTTATTTCTTGCCTCATTTAGAGACAGTAACATTTTGAGGGGTTTGTACTTCTGTTACCCTCACAAGTGACTACTTGTTTCTTCTTTGTGTCTTTAAATGAGTGTCTTGCTTCATACAGTGCTCACATTAACATAGTTCTTGCTGTGGATTAAGCTAGAATTAGGGAATGAATGACTGATGAAAGTAATTTTATTCCCCACCCTCATTCTTTCAACTGTGAATGAAATAAAATGCTAAGTTGTGAGGTCAGTATTCATTTGAACAACATCTAATTTCAATTGTGTATCTTTTTGTTGCAGGTGATATTGAAATGGGAAGATATCCAGCTGTGACCAGAAATGTATTTTCCAGAGTATAGATTGCACAGAAATTTGTGAATGAAGAGGACCCATCTGCATCTCCTTAAATTATTCAGTTCTCTGCTTTATTTCCCCATGCTGAGGATTTAATTGTTGAGTTGTACATTACTGTATTTTTAACTTGTTGCTTAGTTTCTTACACATTTATTTTCAGTACCTGGCTGAAAGTGTTACCTATTCCATATTTTAGCACAATGTGCTGCAACCAAACAGTTGCCATAGTGCAAATGAGGTTTCATGTGTACAGAGTTCCACTTTAGGTTGTCGAAAATACTGCCTGAGTTTAGTAATTCTTTCGACCTGAAATGCATTCTTTTAGATGTTTGAAAACCACAAATAAACAGTTATTGAACCTTTCTGGATTTACCTCATTTAAACTCAGTTTTTATTTATTACTTGGCCTGTTTTTAATATCGGTGACTAAAAAGAAAAAGTCAAGTGGGAGCACTGTTTTCATGCAATGCTTAGGGTTTATTTGTATATTGTGTACAACGTTGACTTGTTTAAAGAAGCAAAGAATGAACCCTGTTCCTTCCATCCCAACCTAAATCTGTGCTCAGTTGTCTCTTGCCACACCTTTTGTTTGTCATGTTGTTTTTAGATTAATTGGATATGCTCTCTTCAAAACTGAAATAAACTAAAATTCAATTACAGCTACAGGAGCTTTGTATTGCTGAACTTTAGTCTGAAAAGTTTCACAATGACATTTTTAGAAAAAAAAGAAAAAAAAAGAATTTTTTATCTGCTGAATTCTACCAGTGTAACCTTTTTTCTAAATAAACAATAGTTTTCTCAATGGGTCGTAAATCGTTCTCTGTGTGGTCACTTTATTGCTCGATGCATTATGGGACTTAGATACTTGTTGGAATTGTGGGAGGGAGTTTTCTGTCGTTGTGGAGAAGCCCCTCTGTACCCACTCGCTGATCAGATGGGAAGGGTCAGAGACACGGTGCCGTGTCCACTGTAAAGTGACAGATGCGTTGGGCTTTCACAGGGGTTGTGAGAAGCTCAGGGTTTGCCTTCCTGCATTCAGTCAGCTTCACATGTTTCTCTTGAGGCAGTTGTCCCTCATCCAAAGCTCATTAAAATCTATGGCATTCTTTTTACCCTATTTCCAAATTTAGTCAAATTAGATGGACTCAGAGTCTTGAAAATGTCTTAATTTAGTCTGACTGTTTAATGCCTGACAAAAAAGGGACTCTGCCTCATCCCTGATGTAGGTCACTTTGGTGAGGCCACTATCTCAGATGTTCACCTGGATAAGAAATCTTCAGGTCTGGAAGTCTCTAGGTCACATTCATGACTAATTCTGCCCCCACCCCTCCCCAGGGTGTGGATTTCTGTCAGTTAAAAATGACCACTCATTTGTGATCACTAAAACGTGGATTGCAAAGGAATACTTACGTTCTTTGGAGAAGGGGAGATCCCAATGTCTTGTCTAGAAACTGTTCACTATTTAGTGATTAAAAAGGTATAACTGGGAGCTGAGCTTGTTGCCCTGGGTACAGCAGTTTAAATGCCCACTGAAAATGTATTCACCATGAGCCAGGAGCTGCTGTGGCAGCTAGATTCCTTTTGAGTTATGGTGATGGTGCATCTCTTGTGCTCTTTCTCTGCAGCCAGTCCTCTCTCCAGGGACTGGAGGAAATGGGGGAGTGAGTTTGCTCCTTTGTTCCTGTGGAGCCTTGTGAGACAGGCTCTGTAAAGCCCAGCTTAGTCCTCCTTTCCCTCTGCAGTCAGTGGGTATGGTAAAAGTGGTGACAAGAGGGAGAGAAAACTTCCCCTTTGGGTGCCATTTATGTATCAGATCAGTTCAATTGTAACCTCAGACTGTGCCAAGTGGTTCCTCTTCAGCCTTTGTGTTTACTGTATCTTCTGTCCCCCTTGTAAATTCAAATTCTGCTCCTCATTTATTTGTAAGGATCTGCTTTCTTTTCAAAATTGCTGCAATTAAACTGTTGGGGTGTGGAGGAGAGGATCAGATGCCAGTGGGAGGCATTTCACACTATGAGGATTGATACATTAGCAGAAGTGTAAAACCCTAACAGCCTTGGTCCTCATGCAGCTCCAGAAGATCACGTGCACAAGTTGTGAGAGCTGTCCCAGCCTTCTCAAAGGTTGGAATGAAGTTTTCCTCTATTGTAAAAGGCACTGCAATTACAAACCTAATCATAGTTTTATTTTAAAAGATAAAGGCGTGCAAGTCATACACAAGATTGAGCTGGACAGGGTGAGGAGCCATCTTGTCTAGACTGTGATTTTGCCAAGAAAATTTGGACCAGATGATCTTTGAGTTCTCTTCCAACCTGGGATTCTGTGACTCTGTGAAGTTAAGGACTGGTTTCTTGGAGGAGGTGTGGGACCTAAGTAGCTGGAAAGATTTCAGTGCTGTAAAGTGGTGATCTTGACTTACCCAGACTGAGATTTCTTGCAGGTACAACTTCTCCCAGGACTTTAATGTATTCCAGTTGCTATAATACTGGAATTACTACATAAAGGAGTGTGTTCTCATTTCCTACGATCTCTAGCAGGAAAGGATGATCATGTTTTTCAAGGTTATATGTTTAGATTGACAAGCAAAAAACTCCTCCTGCCAGCTGGGCAGCTGTGGTTTGTGTTACTGCCACCCACACGCCATACTGGTCTCGGTTGCCCTAACTCTGCCTCCCTGCTAAGCACCGTGATTGTAGCAGCAGCGCTTCCCAGAAATGCTTTCTGTTGTCCAAGTCTTCCCAAGAAGAGGTTTGTTGATGCTTATTAAGTGAAATGGGTACAAATCAAATTCACGTGGGGAGATCAGTCCATATAGAAGAGGCTGGAGAAACAGGGTTTGCTCCAGGGGAAGTGTATAAAACAGCTCTGTCAGAGCAAGCTAACTTCTAACGATTGCTCTGAGAAACATGCTTAATAGATTTAAATGCTCAATATTCTGTTTATGTGAATTTTTAAAAGCAGAGGAGGAAGTGTGACATTAAGAACTTAAATCATCTTTTCAAGGGCAAGTTAATTGCTGTACACTGTGTTTAGACACTGTGTTGCTCTACGTGGTGTGTCACACTTGCATTGCTTTTTTTCTGTCCTCTTAACCTTGTCCAAAAACATCATATATGAGGAGCTTGAGTTTCTGAGGAGCATTTCTTTGTTGAGGAGCTATCCTGGTGGCAGACAGGAGCCTGTACAACATCAGAAGATCAAGCTAAGGCAGGCAGTGTGGTTTGGCTTGGGAGTCAGCATCTCTGGAGCTCCATCGGTGTTTGTGTAGAATTTGCCTATAATGACTTTTAAAATAGTAAAATGTGTAAGGTACATTGTGTGCTAAACTGATGGTGTTTTAACAGTATTGAGCCTAATAAAACCTCATTGTGAATTAGTTGGTTTAAGTGGTGGTTAAAAAAACCTGATGGTTCATAAAATATGTAACTAGGGGGAAGCCATTATGCTGACAGTATAAACACCTTTTAAATATATAGCAATTTTCTTCTCCTTATAGACTCTTGTTTCTCTGTTAAAAAAAAAATTAAAAAATTTAAAAAAAATTGTTTAAGTTGCCCTTGTCTGTGCCTGAAGGGATGATCCTGGGTGTTTTCAGAGGTGATGGGGACATGAGCTGTTGTCACTCCTGAGTGCCAGATACAGTTGACACCAAAGCAGATGATGGGACTGAGAGGAGATGGAGCACGTGACTGCTTAAAGTTACTGCCCTGTTAAGAATTGTTACTTGACAGATTTTTTTTTAGTTGCAGATGATGATCTTGGCCTACATGTTCTGTCCACAAAGCAAATTAATTTGTTTTAATTCTGGGAATTAGAAATAGATTTTTTTTTTTAATGGATTCAACATATTCAACATTGATAAAAGCAGACCAATAGCTAATAGAGTATTTGCTGACTATAATGATAAAAACCTAACCTTTTGTTGTCAAATATTAGTACTATTAAACATAGAGGCTTACTTGGCTTTTAAATATTGTGGGGTTTTGGGTTTCTTGTTTGTGGTGTTGGTTTTGATTTATTTTCTGTTTGTCTGGGTTTTTATTTGTTTGTTTGGTTGTTTTTTGTGTGTGAGTATGTGTATTTGTTTTTATAGTCCAGAGAAAGGAAACTTGAACCATAAATTGAGCAACCCTGGTGCTCTGTGAAGGTCAGTTTGTGTCTTCAGTAATCTGAGGTTTGGGACAGAAGGGTGTTGTCTCAGTGGCTGTATTTCAAAGTACTGAATTTTAATACATTGCAGTTCTTATAGACTGGATCAGACTTGTTACTGATCAAATTTTGTTATTTCTGAATGAATGAGAGAAGATTACCAGCCCTTGTCCCTCCATGCAAGACAGACACAGACAAATTGGGAAGGGAATCAGGTAAGAGTTACCCAGCTAATTAGAGGTGAGGCAGAGTTACTAAAAAAGAGAATAACCAAGCTAAATACTCAGGAACTTTTAATTAACTCATTAGGGCAGCCTGAAATGAAATACTTCCATCAAAGTCACTCTGTCCTTGGGATTTACTGGAGTGCAAATGAAATGAGGCTTTGGCTGACGGACTGTGTGCATGGCAGCCAGCTGGGGCGGCAGCAGCCAGTGTCCCTGGGGAGCTGCTGGGGCACAGGGCTGTCACACTGAGATGGGGTTAAGGCAGGCAAAGAGAAAGGTCACCCTGGGGTGTCTGAATATAGCATTATCACCAAAACCAAGAGACTGTCAGCCCAGACACTTAAAGGCGAGTTGAAACTCCCTTCCCTGGATGTTTTCAAGACCAGGTTGTATGGGACTTTGGGCAACCTGCTCAAGTGGGAGGTGTCTCTGCCCATGGCTAGATGGTCTTTAAGGTCCCTTCCAACCCATCCTATGAAACAATAATTTGCAATTCAGCTTTGAGGAACCATGTACCTGTTCTGGCAGGAGGCTTTGTCCCTTGCCCCTGATGCCTGCAGACATGGCAGAAGCAGCGTGGTGCTTCAAGGGCTCTGTGAGCAGTGGTGGGCAGTGAGAAGGGATGCAGGATGCTTACTCTGCCCCTGTTGCTGGTGTGACAAGTGGAGAGAGAGGCCAGCAGCTAACAGCAGCAGACAGAAGGAAATCACTCAACTTTGTGGAAGCGCATTCTGTAGCTGGGATAACTCATCTGTGCTCAGCAATGTCCTGCTGTGCACCCTGCCTTGGTCCTGGCTCACGGCCCTGGGGAAACCTGGTACAAAGCACCCGTTAATTAAGCCCTATTTCTGATGTGGCCTGTCTGATGTGATATTTTAATTGCTCTGTGTAATCTGCAGCATCTGTGATAGGTCACAGCTTCAGCTATTTTATAATAAGCTATTTTGCCTGAATATGGCAAACTTCCCTTGTTTAAAGGGCAGGGGAATATTAAGTAAATACCATTTATATTTATTTGCCTCAGATCAAACTGTGGCTCTCACATTAATTTTGTACATTTTTGGTAATTAGCCTGCTCAGCCCATATTTGGAATTCAAATCCAATATTTGTTGAAAAGCTTTGGATGATATTAAAATCTGCTCCCCAAGCACAAAACACCTCTCCCTTGCAGAAAATGCCAGCCCTCCAATGAAAGTTGTCATGGCAGCATGGGTGGGAAAGAGTTGGTCAAATGGAGATGGGCTTAAACAGGTGCCAAATGAAGGTGCTGTGAGCTAGAAAAGGGTGTGTGGTGGTGGGGCTGGTGGTGAGGGTGGTGCTGGCTGGGTCTTTGTGGTGGTGCAGACCCCCCGGGTCTCATGGCAATTTCAACCCCAATCAACTTCATGTTCTTCTTTTAAGGACAAATGCAGTGTGCTGGGACAACCTGGCACCTTCTGATCCTCCTATCAGAGCGGTGAGTTGAGACAATCTGGTACCTACTTGTCCTGGGTAAGAGCAGTGAGTTGGGATGATTAGGCTCCCCCAACCATGCCTGAAATGCCTGTTGCCTGGGAAACATACCCAAAAATTCCTCCTGCCTGGCTTACAACCCGAGTACTCTGACGGTTGCCCAGATTGCCTGATGGGAATAATGGCCATAATGGAAAAATACTGACCAAAGTCAATCATTTAGGGACTCTATAAATACTGATAAACCTCTTGTGACTCTTTCCATTCTTGTCTCTTTAACCACGTCGTTATACTGATTACAGTAAATTTTATTAAAGCACCCTGACAATTGACTGATAGTTAAGTGTTGTTATCCCCTCATTCCCCGCACCCCTCACCCTTTTCATCTCCAGTCGCTCTCTGTAACTCACCCTAACTAACACAAGTGTAATTCAGTTCTCCCTTGTGTATGTCTCCCATGCAGTAATTTATAAGTGAACCGTGCCATCAAATTGAACCTTGCTAAATCTCTACCATACTTTGTTAAATTCCATCACATTTATTAAACTCTGACAAATTCTCTCTCTAGCTCGGTAACACAGATTGCTGCTTTTCTGTTCCGAGGGAGGTGTGTTTCACTTGTGGAGAGCAGTGATTTAAGCGATTGGAAGCACTCATCTGGACGGACCCACCTTTGCTAGGGGGTCCTGCTGGGCCCGGGGCTCCTGCAGCGGGGGCTGCGTGCTGGGCTCGGCTGGGGGGAACTGGGCTGGCTGGGGGGAACTGGGCTCGCACCCCCCTCGCAGGACACGGACAGCGGCTCCCGGGCTCCCTCCAGCTTGCTGGGACCCGGGTGGAGGATGGATGCGCTTCCCACCCTGACCGGCCGCTGCATGTCAGTGTTGCTCCGATCAACGGCAGCGTGCGGAGGACGGGGTCCCGCAGCCTCGGAGAGTTAAAGGGGTTTTTGCTCGTGGTTTAAATAGCTGGAGACCGTTCAAACTCGCCGTCACATTCTCGTTGCGTGGCTGAACGCAAACACTCTGCTGGGCTCTTCATGGGCAAAAGGGCGGGTGATTAGAGCAGCGAAACGGCGGCGAGGGGGTAGCTGCCCGGGCCCAGACCCCCCCTTTCAGGCCCGTGGCTCTCAGGCGCTGTCCCCCTTTCCCTCGCTGATCGCTGTGTCCTGCTCTGGCTCTGCAGCGGGGACCAACCCCTGTCCCCTCTCTGCACTCGGGGCTTTGACCCAGAACTCAGCGCACAGGCGCGGGCTGGCGGCGGCCGGGGCACAGGCACCGCTCCTGCGCTCGGTGCGGGCTGCAGCTCTGCTTTTATGGTCCTTTAATCAATTTTTTTGTGTCATATCATACCTTGCCCTGCTCCTTACGGCATATCAGGCATCTGCCACGTGCGCATTAATTGGTCAATTACTTTATTTACATGCCAGCCGTTATCTAAAGCACCAGGTATTGCCAGTATCACGGCTGTGGTTTGTGTTGTGCATTTTTTTTCATAGGCTTTCCCTGCCTTACCCTTTCCTTGCCAGCAAGACCGAGGCGCTTGTATGGTCACCTCTTAACCCTCTGTGGACCAGCCACCAGCTCAGCCCCGTTCCTCAGCCCCGTACAGCCCTGTGTTGTCTCTGCAGGTCTCAGTGCTTAGAAGGCAGCCCTGTGATCACCTGCTGTGTTTCCCAGCCCTTCCTCAGAGCTGTTCCCCATTGCCTTTAGCTTGTTTTCAATTGCTGTCTTCAGCTCCTCCGTGGATCTTTCACGCCACCTAAAACTAAAGTGAAAAAGACTTGACATGGCAACAAAATAGATAATGAGAGACTCCCCTGCCCCTGTTTGCTGGGGCAGGCCAGGTGCCACTGTTCATCTTGGTTTCAACCCTCATCTGCTGCTACAAATTGGCTCTGGGTTCACCTTTAGGTGTCAGTTCTGCCTGTTTGCTTGGAGACATCAACAGCCTCACCACCAGCTGGAAAGGATGCGCTGCTGGAAAGCTGCTGCTCTTCCTTGACTCTGCTCTCCCCTGCCCTGTGCTCCATCGCTGCTCATGGCACCTTCCCTGCTCCTCCTGCCCCCTCCTATTCTCCTGATAACAAATTACTGCAGAGCGGGGTCTTGTCCTTCTGTAAGATGTCCTGTCATCCTAAAATGCCATAGCTGTCATAAATAATTTAGGGGTAACAGGTCTATGTTAGATGCTGCAATAAATAAACACTTGGTGTGTGCACGAAGGTGTCATTAGCCTGCCCTCCATGTCAGCCTGGGCCGGCTCTGCCACCCAGCACGTCATTCTGCCAGTGCCACCGGTGTCCAGCAAACCCAGTGCTGCAGGTGCTTCCAGGCAGCTTTGTCAGCCACGCCAGGCAGCCGCTGGGAGTGGGCAGCCTGGTAGCTGGGAAGGTGCAGTGGGTTTGCAGTTACCCTGGCTGTAGGGTGTGTATGGTGGCTCCTTTGCTCACATTTCTCCACGGGCACTGGGGCCGTGTCCAGCGGCTCCTCAGCCCACGGGGCAGCTGCTGCCTGCAGAAAACACTTTTGTGGCTGCTATTGCAGCAATGATGCCGCGTTGCAACCCAGCCTCAGTAAGTCTATTGTTGAATGATGAAATAAAGAGAAGACAGCCTGAGCACAGAGATAGAAAAGGACTGGGGAGGGGTTTTTTTCCACAGGGGAGGGAGCCAACTTGAGCTGGAATGGTCCCAGGGATGGGGCATCTACCACTTCTCTGGGCAACCTGGGCCAGGGTCTCACCACCCTCACTGTAAAATATTTTTTTCTTTCTTCTAGTCCAAGTCTCCCCTCCTTTAGCTTAAAACCATCAACCCCTTGTCCTGGCACAACAAGCCGTGCTAAAAAGATGATCTCCATCTTTCTTATAGGTTCCCCCTTTAAGTGTTTAGGCAAACCTGCCTCCCCATAGGGCACTCTGGGGGGGCTGGGTTGTCCCACAGTGGTGGTGGGGTTCCAGCCCAGGGCTCCTGGGCTGGGCAAGGTGCAGCAGAGGCTGCCCAGCCCCCACTGGTGTTAGCCCACAGCCTGATGCCGGCCTGGGCCTGGGGGGGTGCTCCTGCTGCTGGGGGCACTGATACCAGTTTCAGATGTATTATTTTCTGAGTTAATATTACTTTGAAATTGATAATATCCATGAAAATATTATCTCTGTACTTAAATCCTTTAGTTTAATTGAATAGAGCTATCATTATCCAGAGCTTGTTTATATATTGCTGCCTGCAAAAGAGAGTCAATTTTCCAGACTGAGATGATGAATATGAGCACCAAAGCCATTTTGTAATTTAATTTTAATAACTGTGACTTGTTATTATTTTAATAACTTTTTTTTTTTTTAATAATATATTGCAGTACTTTGCACAAAACTTCAGAAGGAAAACCTGCCCTATTAATACAGTGGAGGTTGTGTTACAGCTTATGTACTTTATTTTGCTGTCAGATGTGCTCTTTGCTCTGAAGAGGAACTGCTATGGGTTTGAGTTGTTTAGGTCTGAACTTGGCCACTCTTGAGGTCCTTTTACTCCTGCCAATGGTGCTGGAAACTGATGAATTACACTGAGATTTTTTTCCTTACATTCTTTCCCTGAAACAGTCTAGAGGCACAGTCCCTGTGGGCTGTGTTAGAGCACTGCATTCCAGGGCTGGTTCACTGGCCCTGCTGCCTTCGCTTCAGTGCATGTTGCAACGTCCAGATTTTGGCCCATCGTGCACCGTCCCTGCACCCCATGGATGCCCCGGGGCCCTGCCAGTCCCAGGATGGCCTGGGATATCAGGACCCACTCCTGCACCTCATCCTTGTGGCCACGGCCCCACATGCTGCTGTACCCCCAACCCAGCCTGCTCCTGGCCATGCTGTCCCAGCTCACTGGGTGCAGTTGTGCCGCTTTGCCCCAGCCCCACCAGTTGCCTTGGGCACCCTGGTGCAGAGTTACCAGCAACACTGAACACCCGCTCTGCTCCTGCTGGTGCTGGGTGTGACCCCGCAGGGCAGCACCACACCAGCTGCTCAGGCAGGACCAGGGTTGGCTGTCAGTCTGGAATTGCCAGCTCGCTCACACCCTCCCAGCTTGGCACTGGGGCTCAGCTGGCAAATGAAGCCCTTTTTTGCCGTGGCACATTTTGGCAGGTACATGGGGAAGGGAGCATCGCTCACCCCGAGCTGGTGCAGGGCTGTGTGTGGCCGTCAGGCAGTGGGCAGCGGGTCAAGACCACTCACTAGAAAAATGCACCCTACCCATCTTGGCCTGAAGGTTGAGCGTGAAATGAAGGCTAAAGGACAGAACAATATTTTTTTTTCATGCCTCCCTGCATTCATTGTGTGGGTGCTTTACATATAAATAGGCTCATTTCAGCGAGCTCCCCCAAGGCCAAGGCGAGGGAGACAGTGTCCCTGCTTCCCTGGGTGGGAAGAGCTGGCAGAGCCCAGCGGTGCTGAGTAGGATGCTCTTGTCACCCCCAAAAACAACCTGAAACCTTCAGCCTTGTAGGAAGGTCAGATAATTGCTGATTATTGCTCTTACTTAGCCCTTGTTTATTCCTGAGCTTATTTCTCTGCTGCTGAAGACCTGGCTAAGACAGGCAGGTGGGCTCAGCTGGTATCCCACTGTTGTGCTCACGTACAAGCACCAGATGCTGGTGGCAGCTCTGCAGGGAGCAGGGCCAGGATCAGCAGCCCTACAGCTGGAGATGATCTTTACATCCCCACTGTGAAGTCTTGTGCTGCTCCAGCTCAGCTCCCAGCAGGCACTGGACACTCAGAGGGGAGCATCACTCATAGTGGCCCCTGGAAGGAGCCCAGTGGGAGCTGGTTTCTGATGGGGACCACCAGGCTGGTTGGAGCAGGGGTGCCCCTGGAGGGGCTGCCCCTGCTGGGGTGTAATTCGGGTGCCTGTTGACTCTTTAATACCAGGATCTCTTCCTATGGTTCATGGTTTGTGGTGACTTGGAAAAACCAAACTATGGATGAGGTGAACTCAATAAATTAGAGTCAGGATTAATGGATTAACTGCAACGTGGGACGAAGCTTTTTTTTTTTTTTTTTTGAAAAGCATTGCTGAAAATGTGGGAACTGCAGGAAAATACATCTTTACAGTCAACAGTCAAGGAATTTATTTACCCACACTGCTGCCCACTCCAGGGACAGCACAGAGCATCTCCCAGGGGAGCTGGGGCTCTCCCCTCCCTTTTCCCCCCAGGGTGCCTTTTGGATCCAGTCAAAATTAACCCACAGCATCCTGGGTTCAGTGTTGGGAACAAACTATCAGTGGCACTTCTGGATCCTGAGGCACTGCCTTGAAGTCCCTTCCACGCTGGTGTTCTGTGATTCTTTGATCAAATACCTGTGGGGTGCCCCGAACAGAGAGAGACAGGTTTTCTTGGCCAAAGGGACATCAGAAGGCAGGGACTCTCCAGGGACTCTCCCCTCCAGTGACAGACTCAACAAGGTTTTTGGTTTTTTTTTTTTTTTTTTCTTTACAGTTTTATTTACAAAAGGTATTAAAACTCTTTGTACAACACCTCATTAAAATGAGGCTCAGTAATTGATGCCCACACATGCAGTTTTTGCTTTTACAGCCATTAGTTTGCTTGGCAATTTTTCTGCTCACTGAAGTGCAGTTTCAACGACCAAAAATTGGAACTTAAATTACCGAAAAAAACCCAAACTACCCAAAAAAGGAGGGGCAAAAAAAAAAAAAAAAAAGGAAGAACCCCCAA
>JANHGN010003150.1:64718-103428 GCA_024605025.1 Megaceryle maxima
AGGTAGAGAGGTCCCTACTTGTGTAGGGAGGGTGGACCAGATGACCTCTAGAGGTCCCTTCCAGCCTAAAACATTCTATGATTCTATTTTAACTTGCTTTAAAACATGACCACTCTACATTGTTATTATCATGGCAAGCAATCATGCTAAATAGTGTCTCATGAAATGTGAAAAAGTCAGATGCTCATCTGATATAATTCAGAATATGTATTGACTTGAAATTTACTACACTGATTGCAACAGTAAGAACATTGAAGATAATGCTATTGTAACCAGATAATTTTTTTTTTTTTTTTTTTTTTTTAAAAAACAAAAAATAAGACTCTGTACGTCTTTGGAGATCTCTCTCAGTTTGCCCAAAGTCACAAAGGCAATTCAGTGTTGAGATCCTTGCTGTTTAAAAAGCAGTCCAAACCAAAAGAGTTTAGAATCTATGCATAGGAAATTTGTTAAAATTCTGAAGATCTGGTGCTTTAAGAGATAAATAAGTAGGAGACAAAAAAAAATTGGAGAGGATTAAACAAAATAGACAATGGTTTCAGAACTAGCAAACTAAACCAGGAAAATAACTAGGTGACTTTGCTGTAAGATAATGAGAAATAAGAACTATTTATTTGCCCACCCATACCCATTTTACTATTATGGTACCTATTTATAAAAATGGAAAAACTTGTAAATTACTTTTAATTCCTGGATTTGGTTCACATCCCTTATTTGATTAACTCTGAATGAAGCTTATGGATCTGATGCTGCACAGCATTTTTACTGTAAAATCTACTGTGAGCCCCAAGGAGACACCCTTAACACTGTTAAACCTAGTAAAGCATAGTTTCAAGTGTGCACATTTTTTCCCCTTATCTTCTTTATCTAGGTGGCATGTCTTGAAGGGAAGTAAAAATGGCTGAAAAAATGTCAGGGGACTGCTTAAGCCACACGGAGCCCTAAAGCCAGTAAAAATTAGGGCCTTAGTTAATTGCCTTGTGAGCCATACACAAAAACATTCTGTTGAAGTGAACTCCAAAGCCACCTTCACTTAAATCTCCAAGGAATATGTGTTTTGGTAAGAAATTCCACTTTCTATAGGTAAGCAAGCAGAAAACAAGGGGCAATGTGGCATGAAAGGGCTCCACTTCTATTTTGTTTGTCAAAAAATAGCTAGTTATTTCTTTGCATCTAGCAGAAGTCCAGCTGCTGTATTGAGAGTGCGCAATTTCTGTAACTGCTGTCATTCCCTCATGGCACCTCTCCCAGAAGAGGTCAGCTACAGCTTTATCAACCTGGCCCCAAAAATTCATCCGCAATGTGCTTAGGTCTTGATAGTAAGACCTGTGACTAGTAGTTGGAAACCACAATACAGTGGATAGAGAAAATTAGAAAAGGTCTCTGGAGACCCATGTCCCACTTTCGGCTCTCATGCTAACACTATATAAATAAATAACTCTGCAGTAAGAGAGTGCAATTTAGAAGTTACATAAACGACCAAACCAAGAGTTGGAAACACTAGTCATTCCTTATACTGCACCACGCTTTTCCAGATCTACACAAGCTGCAATGCTCTACTACAGCTAAACTACAATACCCTTGAGGTACTGCTACATACTATAGGAAGAAACTGAAAAGTAAGGGAACTCTTATTATTTGTAATGTATAGTGGGATAAAAGAAAACCATAATAGCATGTTGCGAATCTATTAATTTCCTTCCTTCCTGTGTAAACAGCCTTTTCTGAAGAGGTGTCAACTATTCATTCACTGTCTAGGGTGTTTGGAAAACCACGCGCATGTGAAGAATATCCAGTTAGCTTAATAACTGTGCTTTTCTCACAATGCAGTCTGCATCAGTCTATTTCTGACCCTTACTACAGTCCAAAATTGCACATCTACAAAAAGTTAGCTCAGTTGGACAGCAAGTTTTGCTGCTATAGTAAATGGATTAACTATATTTATCAAGTGATAATTGGCTTATTTTTTAGAATAGTGCCATGTTCAACTCATATATTCGCTCACATTGGTTTCATTTGCTCTAATCATGTGGGTAAAACCAGTGGGATTCAACTCTGCATGTTGCTGCCTTTTTTTTTTTGTAGCTGCCTACTTTTTTTTTTTTCTGAAAAGTGGGTATCAAAAGTATACCCTCAATATCAATATGATCTAGGTAAATGCAGATGTGTATAGTATTCCTATGGCAGAAAAGAAATAGTTTTGGTAAAAGTAGCACTTAAATGCATATTCCAAGAATGGTGCATTG
This sequence comes from Megaceryle maxima, assembly GCA_024605025.1. Classification (NCBI taxonomy): domain Eukaryota; kingdom Metazoa; phylum Chordata; class Aves; order Coraciiformes; family Cerylidae; genus Megaceryle; species Megaceryle maxima. Next base: position 66,965 of record JANHGN010003150.1, read on the forward strand.
TTTTCCAACAGCAGGCAAGCCACATTTTCATTTATTCAAATCAATAATTCATTACCATACATAACTGAAAAAATACAGAAGTATTTTCTGATGATCATAATTTGAAAACTTTCAAATGGAAATGCTACATGGGAACTCAAATATGCAGGTTAACATAATTGCTTCTAAATGTAGTTTAGACTGTTACTCATTTGAATGTTCTTTTTTTTTTGTTCAAAAGATGGTAGTACAATTAAACATAAGACTCAGTGTTCTGCAGAATAAAAAATGTATGCAACTCCCTGTTCATAACAGCAAAGAGACTTCATTAATTGTTTATGGCAATACAGTATCTGCCACTGCCTCTGCCTGTGCATAACGGTGTGTCCCAGATCATTATGATCCTGGAAATGAAACAATAAGGGCTCTGCCCTGTGAGTTTTCTGAGAGTTTTCTGTTCTGGTGAACAAAAATTTCAGCTCAGGGTGCCTAATAACAGCTTGTGGCACCCAAAACCTCACAGAATCAGTCCCCAGATCAGACTATACATTTTAATATTAATTCTGTTCCTGATATCAATATGAATGTCTTTCCAGAAAGCAGTGAATTTTCAGAAATTCTCAAAGGTAATGATATCTTCACTTATGTAAACACGAATATGTGCTGTAATTTCCTACCTTCATATTCTATGGGTTCATGACCATCACACTTTAGTACAAGCCCTAAAAGCACATGTAGTTTTCAGGAGGTCTCTAGGTTGCTTTTCTTGTATCAACAACAGGATGAATTTATGGTTACTAAGAACTGGGCTGTCTGTGTATGCAAGGCTTATGCTGAATGACAGCCTCTATAGTAGACATGTTATTCCTGTTGATGTGTCTCAAGATAATGTATGTGTAAGTAAGAAAAGCCTTATGCATATTTTGCATATTATATGCTGTTCAAAAGAGTTGCTCACTAATATTCAGATTTTGGACATGATACATTCAGAGACTGTGTGTCATCATAAAACCTCCTCAAAAGTAGATTTTATTTCATTTGGAAAATGTCATTCCTTTTACTGCATTAGAAGGATAACTAACAAAAGCAACCACCATCTCATTGTATGACAATTAGTAAACACTAAAAAAAAAAAATAAAAAAAAAAATCTGAACACAGGAACTAGCCTAAATCCAACCAGAATATGAAGGTATCTGAAAAAGGGGATAGTAATTGGCAAAGGCAATAGGCTGCGAGTAGTCTGGGGAAATCCATATACTTCAGAAGTGTAGAAGCATCTTTAATGTAATGGAAATAGCTCCATCTAGGAAAGGTCCTAAAATCACCTAACATATTCCTCTCTCAACATTGTACTAAAGCCAAGACAGAGGAAAGCCAAAATTCAATAGGTACTACAGAAGCAAGCTGTCTTCATAGCCTTTATATGTAGATTTCTGGAATTCCTTTCTCAAAGGCAAACCTCATGCTTTCTCACCTAATTAAGAAGGTAGTTTAAAGGTTTCCATATGTTCCGATAGGTTCTTCATTTTCCCATATGAGTTATGGTTTGTAACATAAGCTCTCTGCTGTTGGTGTTACCTAAAAAAATTGTCCCTCATTCTTCTCACCAGGTTCTACAAGCCTAAGTGCTGACTCACTGCAAGACACCCTTCAGCATCGTTTTGTGGGTGGTTTTGTGAGAACGAATGAGTTCTAAGTCATATAATGACAATGATTCATACCTCCACTTTGACTTTAAGTCTTAGTATCCAACATTATTTGGAGCATGTGATATCCTATGAGTGGAAATTAATCTGATTTATTTGTACATGAAATGAAATTGCTTTGGCTATAATGTACAGTCTTTAAAGCGTCAGTTCTCTCTCATCCCATTATTACACAATTTCCTAATTACCTCTCTAATCACACTACCTAATACTGTAAAGTGCTTTGGAGTGTGTAGAGAAGTTGTTGCACATTAAGAATTAAATTAGCAGATCTGGAGAGGAAATAGGTCTCTTCTGTGTATTCTTCCTATAGCCCTGTGGAAAGAAGAGTCTGCCTTTCATCCTGTGCTGACACTACAGCTCTGACAGTCCAGGTGGCTTGATCAGTCCATATGCTTCAGAGAACAGTATTTTTCAGAGTATCCCTTGGAAATTACAGTGCATTAAACATTACCTTTCAACTCATTACTTTTTTGCATTTGAATCTCATGAAGCTATGGTGAAGCATAACAGAGGAGGACCCAGGGAAACAGATGACAAAGCCATAGGCTGCAATACCGGCCTGGTCCTGAGTCATGTATCTTGGAGACTTCCCTTTTTTACAAATGTCATCTTCTAACACTGGATTGCATTCACACTATAATTAAAAAAAAAAAAAAAGTCTGTTGCTTTAACTGTTCTGGTTCATTTTAAGCTATATCTTAGTTGAGACTATTCCTCGTTATTTGGCATTTAAATCCTCACAGAGAAGCCTATTGTGTCTTTCTTAACACATGGAAAACAGGTCCATGCCAGTTATTCCTCAAATGCAACTGTTTAGAGCATGCTCAGGTGACACATCATGTCCGCTAGCTCTATTCCTCCATACATGCTTTCATCTCTACTTGAGACACTGTTGAAGAGCATTTCCTAGGCTACACAAACCTCTTGACTGAATCACTGCAGCCATTCTAGTTGTGAGTGAATAAAATAATAATAATAATAAAAAAATCTAGCCAAACACATTATGTCTCTAAGATTTAGAGTGTAGGATGGGTTAAATCCCATCCAGAAGATAAAAATCTTTTGATTTTAACAAGAAGTTTAGATTATATATTATGAGTAAAATGATGATGGTCTTATGTTTCTACAATGGAAATTCAATGGCAAATATTTTTAAACAGTCCAAAAAACCCCCAAAATACCAACAACTCACATTACTGCAACAATGATGTAAAACATCATTGTCTGTCAGCAAAATCTGTGGTATTTACCAGAACTTTGTTTTTAATAAACAGAAGAGAGCCCTGGACTCCAGCAGGCTAGGAAGGGAGAGGATGACAATGGGGGAATTGCTGTTTGAAGAGTTCATCCTTCTTGTCCCTCTGCTATTCAGCTTTTAAAGAATGGTAGGAAATGCAGAGCCTACTAAAAAGGTAGCTCATTTCAGGTAAAAAAGAAAGTTCACCTGCTTGTTGACTAACCATTCTGTGTGTCAGGTGTGATGAAGAGAAGGTCTCTCTCAATTGCACACAGCTGTATGGGTACCTCTAGGATGGAATGTCAGCCAAAATTTTGAGATACACAGACCTGAATATTAAACAAGATAAAGAACTTTATATGACAAACAAGCTGCTGTAAATCCCTTTCTGTCATTTAGCATCATGTAGACATTGCAATAGAACACTATAAACTACCCATGAAAAAAGTAAAGCTGACAATCAGGGGAAGATTTCTAAACAACATTGATGTTTTAGGATGAGCTGCCCAGCAGTAGCAGAAAATAAATAAAAAAAACCCCCTCAATTGTTTCATAATGAAAGTTGGGTTGATAAGGAATATAATTATATGCTGCCACTGTCAACAGTATTAGGACATTGGAATCACCTATCCAAACTACCTTATATTCCTTTGTCGCTTGTCAAGAAGGGTGTTAATATGCAATATATTAACATAAGCTTCTAGCAAGCACTTTTTACAAGGGTGCTGAACAACTTTCCTGGCCAAAACGTTCAGAACACTGTCTTTCTCAAAACAGACACTGGGAGTAAAAGGCAGCAGACAGATTCTCAGACTAGCAACATCCAGAGGCTGCAGAGGTTGATCTAGATTGATTTTACTGACAGCTACTGAGCAGACATCACTTGAATTGGAAGTGCAAAAACAAGGCTGCACCATGAGAGTCTGCTGGTTCTCAAGTGATTTTGCATATTCTTCATGGCAAGCATAACATTGCTTTTTGATTTAGGCATAAAGAGTCCTCTCAAAATTGGTTGAATTCAAGCTTGATGAATCTGATTTCAGCAACAGAAATGTACCTACTCAAGCAGAATACTGCTGTATTCTGACTTACAGCTGAGATGAGCTGCTCTGTGAGAGAGAAGTAAAGAAAGAAGTTTCAGCTATGTCCTTCACCTTTACAAAATTCTCCTTAGTCTGTCATTTGTGACTTCCATGAATCTTAAACAGAGATTATATATTTAGTAAGATAAAACTTTAGATACTATAGATGTTTGGTTGACTGTAGAAATTAACATAATACTCAAGCTACTGGGATAAACTGTCTGCAAGAGAGTCAGTATTCTTAATGTCTAAAAAAAAAACCAACCCAACACACAGACAAAAAACAAACAAAAAACCCAAACAAAACCAAACAAAATAAAACCACAAAAAATCCCAGAAGAACTGGATACCTTGATGAAATCATCATCGCAGAATACCTTTCCCTGAAAGGTGATATTCATTCAATGCAAAGGAACTGAAATACTGTGTTATATTCAGAGGTGGACTGACTTTATTTCTCCCTCAACTAAATATTAAACATCTTCCCAATCTTAGTCTATTTAAAAAAGAAAAGTTTTCAGATTTTTTTCCTCACACTCCATAGTGCCTGTATTCAGATTCTCTCTACATTTTGAATTATCACAAAATCGTGTTTGTATTCAGTCTTTCAACATGTTAGACAGCCTTGTGTTTCATTTCAGGCAATAAGAACTGACTCTTTTCACTTAGTCCATATGATTTCCTAGTTGAGACAAATTTGTATGGATCTACAGCTCTCACTGTGGTATTTGACTTTCAGTTTAAGTGCTACAGTAAAATAAACATTAATATCCACAAAAACCTTTAGCAGTTTTCACCCATCTGTATCTACTCAGACTTCCTAACCAAATAATTGTGCTGTCACTTTCTTTTTTTCCCCTTTCATTATAATTCCATGTAATTCAGCCTTTATCTCCCAAATGTTTTCCTCCATTGCTTTCTTCTCTTGCCTTCTAACTTTAAAAATAATATTGCTCTTCAAACAAAATCCCTTTGGAGAGAATGTGACATCTACTTATGTCCTCCCTGTTGGCATAAGTGAATGAAATTGATGTTTTAAATGGATGTGCAACAATTTTTTGAAGAGGAGTATCTAACTAAGGAATTTTGTGTAATTATCAGCTACAGTAACATACAGATCTGCAGGTTATTTTCCCTTGTGAATTAGTTCTTCTCTAACTCTAATTCACTAAGTTGAAAATAGGTATTCATCTGTTTGTTCTTTTGCTCTCTTCAGAATCTGCTCTTCAAAGAATAAAAAAAAAAATATTTGAGAAGCAGTTCATTTACTTTGCTCTTTAGAGCCCACATTATTCACTATTTATGAGCATTTAGGTGACTACTAGGCACTCATGGAGATATTTGTGAATCCCAAGAGTTCAATGGATTGTAGCATGAATGATGATTCATCTGAAAGTTTGCATTGCAACTGGATTATCCCCTACTGAATATCCACTATCTACCACTGGTAATTCTTTATCTTAAAAATGTCCATCATGGAAAAAGTCAAATCAATATCATGTAATTCATGCAACCAATAATCACTGTTAACAAAGAAATACTATGTTTAAACACCAGCTGAATTCCAAGGTAATATTTCCTTGGCTTCTATAGTCTTTGAAAAGAATATAACTGGATTGTATCTGCCTTAAATATTGGGGGTTTCTCCCTCCCCTTTCCTTTCTTCCCTCCCTTCCCCTTCTTCTTCTTTCCTTTCTACTCTCTTTCCTTTCTTTCTTTCTTTCTTTGCTGTTTATTTTGGGGGGGGGGGGGGGGGGGGGGGGTGGGGGGTGTTTAAAAAAAATAAATTTCTTTTTTTTGCGGGGGTTTTTTTTTTTTTTTTTTTCTTTTTTTCATTTCTTTTCTTTTACTTCTTTCAAGCAAAGCAAGAATATTTCGGTGATGGTTTGCATTGTTGTGAGTCTCAGAGTCTTCCATAAGGCACTGAAGGAAAAAATATCAGTTTTTCCTATTAAAAGTACATTGCACCATCATCAATGCGTGTCATGCCTGACACCTCGGAGAGAGTACGACTGGCTCAGGTGGTCCGAATCTGTGAAGTAGCCACATTCTCTGCTGCTTCTCCTCTTGCGTGCTGTCAGGGTGAGGATCTGTAATAAAACCAGAAAGATTTCATCACTGCCCATCAGGAAGAGGTGGGGAAGCTCAGCCTGGGGAGGGGCACAGTCTGTGCTCTTCCAGAGTCATTTTTTCAGCAATTCAACTCTCCTTTTCATGCTCTAGAAATGACTTCTAATGTAGATTTTTTTGGTTCTATTGTAGATTTTTTTTGAGGCATCTTGCAAGCACTTACCTGACCTGAATATAGCTTAAAAATATAAAGGGGAAGAGGTCATTACTAAGAGAGATGCAAGTTCCAATTACAGCAATTTTTAAAGCAATTAACAAAATACCTCTTGAACTAGCATAATGCTGGAGAGAGGAGTCACTCACTTCAGCATGAAGCCAGCTATCGCTGTCTGTAACACAGGATGGTACCAAGCATACTTCTGTTCAGGGAAGAAATTTAAATCACTTATACTCTGAGACTGTCACCAGATGATGTTTCCAAAGCCCTTCTGCAGCAGTCCTCTGACGCACGCAACAAAATCACACACACATCTTAAATAAATAAATAAAAAATAAAAAGAAAGGCAGAAAACCCAGAGGGTTTTAGTTCCCGGCCCGTAGCCGTACCCCTAGATTTTCACACTTTCTGTGCCGTACACATTGTAGCCTTCTCTGTAGGTAGCGTAATTCTGAGTGTTGGTGGCGGGAGCCGGTTTGAAGTTCTGCGTGTTCTTGGTGAGTTTCATTCGCTTGGATTCGGCCCGAGACTTGTAGCAGAACTCGATCAGTGCCACCATCATGGCCAGCCCGAGGCCTCCGACAAGGATATAGAAAACTCCAGCAACATTGCTCAAGCTCAGAGCGCTCGTCTTGTCCTAAGAGAAACGAGCCCCGCTGTTAGTTTTGCTGGGAGGAGCAGACAGACAGACAAACAGGCTACTTTGCACTTAGTCCTAGCTGGAGTAACTACACTCATGGCATTTGGTGTCCCACTCATGGGTCAGTGCTGTCCCCCCCGGCCCTGGGGCTGCGCAGCAGTGACTGCTCCATCTCCCACCCTTTGGTGGGCGAAGCCCTGGCTGACTGCAAGGCGATCAGAGTTTTTTGGCCACTGACTTCCTCAGTCCTTTGGTGTCCTGGAGCAAACCTGTTTATGGCCGAGCATCTCTGGTGGCAAAGGCACCTTGGGAAAGCTCTGATGGGAAAGCACTGGTGGTGTAAAACACCAGGTTTTACAGAAGGCCATTATAAAACTAGAAAAAGAAAAATCCAAACCACTATGTACTTGGTTTTGGTGAATGTAGATAAAATGACTGAGCTGCTGCTAAACTTATCTAGCCTTTTTTCAACAGTTAGGACAAAAAAACCCCCAAACCTAGGAAGATGGTCAGTTACTTTAAGGTCAAGAAGTAGAGCCCTAAGCTAAACTAGCACCTTTGGTGATCAAGGGGGAGTCACTGGATAAAGCCAGTCATTGTAACACAAAAAAAGCTGGCCAGGGTTTACCTTCCTTCAGTACGTCAGATGGGGGAGAAGGCTTGTGGTTTTAACACCAGCATTCCATAATCTGGTTAAACAGAGCTGCAACCTTTTTTGCTGCTGCACAGGCCAGCTGGCAGAGGCTTGGCTGCCACACCACACCACATCATGCCATGCCGTGACACGTCATACAATGACACATCATGTCACACCATGACATGCCAGCCCAGCTGGATGATGGAGCTCGGTTTACGAGTATCTCCAGGGACTGCAAAACTTGCATATAATCAGAATAAAATGTGGTCTGTGCCCTTCACGGGAAGTTTGGATGGATGCAGTTGTAACAAACAACTGGCATCTAAAGATATTGCTCATTTACCCTTCTTTTCAGTTACAGTTTCTTTCTGCAGCTGCTGTGTATTCAGGTGTCCCATGATCCCAAGTTTATCTCCTAGAACAGCTACAGGGTTGTGCCCTAAGCAACTTCCATTCCAGCTGAAATCAATGAATTTTTAGTACTGGCTTTGATGGAACTTGAAATTGTTCTCTGACAACGAGAGGGTGCTTCCAAATTATAGTTTTCTGTTTGAATGATTATAGAGAGCACTTCCACAGGCACCAGGGGAGTTAGCCACTGGGCTGCGACTGATTTCAGCTGGAGCTGGATTTCTCCTCCTCTTGGTGCCTTTGAAAATGTCCTTCACTCCAACAAGCCCAGCACTTCTGTGGTGTTTTTCTCCTCAATAGCTCAATGAGCATTTAAAAAAGTCCTCTGTGTTTTTGTTTAACTGAACAGTGTAAATAAATAAATATTTCCTGCAATTTAAATGTGCAGCTACTGGGTTGATCCACCTGTCAGCTCAGAGGTGGGATCTCCACTGGGGTCCCACTGGAGGAGCTGCTGGAAGGTGGCTGGCCCTGCAGCGTGGCTGGTGTGGGACAGGGCAGTACAGCAGCAAAATGGTTCAAAGCAAGATAAAAAGAATATCTGAATATAAAATATTTATGCGATGAATTACCACTCATATTTCTATGATTTTTTTTTTGTTTTAAAAAATCAAACCAGTTTCAAATTGATTTTGGAAATAGGGCAGGAAGGGCATTTTTCCTTATTGCAGGTCTGTTCTGAAAGTGTCTACCCTTAGCAAGCATGTGACTGTTCCCAAACTGACATGTAGAGAATCTAAGTCATGATTTTGAAACAAAAGTGTGGTTTTTCAATAAAACTGAAAGTAAGAAAAGATGCTGGCCCAAGTAATACACATGGACTGTGCTGCAACTTGCACATTTAAATGAAGACACCAGCTTGGGAGGCTTGGGGGGTTGGGGCATGGGGGGGCTTCCCTTTCCATAATTTTCTAGCAAAATACTCAAATACTAAAACATACTTACAACTACATTCTGTCACTGCATAAAAGCAAAATGCTGTCACGTTCAGAGACTTAATTATTTTTTCTATTCTTTTCTTTCAACCTTCAAAATGTAAATACCAACTTTTGAAAGCCATTCTTTGTATAAACAAACAGTGGGTCAAAATGTGATTGCTAATCAGTACAAAAAGACCTTCAGCGACTGACCTTACTTCCGGAGTCCTTGGCTCCACATTCACCCTTATCGTACCACCATTTGTTTTTCAGCTTGTCTAAGATGCCTTGTTCACTGAGTTTCAATACTGCAAGGTTTACAGGAGTTCTTCACGTGGGAAATAACATAAATAACATTATATTATGTTATTTTATGTTATTCAATCTTTAAACTACTTTAAAACTATACAAAGCGATAAAGCAGGGTTCCTGGCCACAAAGTATTTACACTGCAGGCAACTGGATCATCCCCTTAAGTTAATGCTACAGCAACGCTATATTACCAGGTCCTGCCCATATCGCTTTGAGTAATCGGCACTCACTGTTAAATGAAGGCAGCAGAAACAAAGCAAGGCCAATTTCCCAGTTTGGTACAGTCACAGGCACCCACAGTAGCTTTACGGGTCGTGGTGGGTTTGATCTAGCAGGACCCCTTGTATTGCACTAACAGACAGCAAGCCCTGCAAACGAGCAAATTTAGGGCTTCTTAGGGTAAAGCAATGCCGGCGGCTCCAGGACCCCGTGCCCAGGGTGTGTGTGGCTGTGGGGGGGGTGTGTGCACAGCTGCAAAGCAAACCACCCCAGGGTCGCTGTCACAGCCGGCGCGGCTGTTTCCCCACCAGCGGTGGTTTCGCCAGCTCCTGCAGTTGCTGTTGCAGGGACTGTGCTCGAGGCTCTACACGGGCCAGAAGCTGCTGCAGCCCAAACTCCGATGGTTCAAGGAACTGCAGCAGAAAATATTCAAAGGCAGATCTTTATGAAATAAATGAGTGAATATGGAAATGCCACCTCAGAGTGCCCAGGGAGGGAAAGGTTGGCAGGATGAATGGAGCCACTGGCTGTGGTGCTGACAAGAGCCTGTAAGCCCAGGGGCACCTGATATCTATCACTTGTCCCTCTCCTGCAGGAAAGTGGCACCTGAAGAGCCCCCAGTTGGGTTTTGTTATTTCAATGTCCTCCTTTTGTGAGGTCCTGGGGTTTTTCTTGCCCATTTCCATGAGACAGGCTCCCTGTGTTATGGACATCGTCAGTTCCTGCTCCTGCTTGAAAAGCTTCGATCCCCCCCATCCATGGCTGTGTGGGGCAGCCGATGGGGAAGAAAGGGATGTGTCCTTATCCTCAGTGACATGGTGCAGCTTTGCATGGGACAGCACCAGGCAGACAGAGGTGTGGCTGCCCTGCAACAAGCCCTGCTGCGGGGCTATCTGCGCCTGCTGTCAGCAGAGGGGATGCAGGAGCTCAGCCCACACCCGCCCTGGTGCTGCCCTCGTGTCTTGCTCTCGCTGCTCCTGCCGTTCTCCTGCCCTTGCCCAAGGAGCACAACTCTGCAGAGCAGAAGAGACTCAAGAGAAAGAGCAGCACAACTGACACAAAACACCTGAACTACAAACAATTACGTGGCAGCATTTAGGGAAACGTGCGGAGGCTGGGAGGGCTCGCGGCCCTTGAGCAGCAGGAGCAGCTGAGCCCTGCCACGCCTCGGGGAGATAGATACTGGAAGCAGCAGCTGGGTGAAGAAAAGCCCTGTTCCCTTGTCTGCCAAGAAGCTGTCTCTGAGATAGCTGTGAGACCTGTTGATGGTTGATGTTGAAAAGTGTTACGTTCGTAGGTACTATGGGCCCTTTGGGAGGAGGGTGGGTGGGAGATGCCTTCCTGGAGGGCAGCAGCCCATGGAGCTGGGGACAGGCTGTGCTTGGCTGAGCCCAGCAGATGGTGGGGTACCATGGGAAAGATGACCATGTTCAAGAGATCCTGAGCTGAATGCTCCATGGGCTGCACCACCATGACCCCACGTGGTGTTACTGGAGCCAGCAAGGAGGGCAAAAGCAGGGAAAACCCATCGAGGTAGGGAGAACCGCTGGTCCCTGGTCCCAGCAGCAGCAATGCTGGCACTGCCTGCATTAGCAGAGCTTCCTGGCTGGCCAGGCAGAGGCAGCACCACTCCTTCTGGTCTGCACAGGGCTTGGTTTGACACCAGCCAAGTTTTTATTTTTGTCAAATGGCTATTTTTAAGCAGCAGCTGTAATCTAATTAAGTATCAATCAGGGAAGGCTGTAAGCACTCAGCCGGCCACAGCCGACGGGAGGTGGTGACAAGCCGCACGAGACGGGACGTGTGTGCTGGCTGGGCTCTGGCAGCAGCCACAGAGCCTCTCCACCAGGAGCCGGTGGCATTGTAAAAAGCCAGCTGGACCACACCTACATTTCCATCCACCTATAGGTAGGGCTATAAAATATCAGCGGGATCAAAGCACACGCCACAGACACTGCAAACGCCCCGGGCACTGCAGGTAAAGCACCTGCCTCGATGGTTTATGCCAACAGGGACCGACCAGGTCCTGGCCAAGCCACCCCCGTAGACCCTCCTGGGCAGCTGCATTGTGACGAGGCCCCTGGTGACACCAGGGTGAATATGCTACAAGAAGCCATTTACGACTGCAAAGCAAGGCAGTGAATGCTGAGTGCCTTTACCCACCCAGTACAAGCCCCAGCAGAAAGAGTGGTGGGGGTTATTGCTTTGAGAGCAGTGCTCTCATTTTAAATTTCATTTAAAAACTACCCAATTTGGAGAGATTTTATGCAATACATCTCTCCGCTTTGAAAAGCACTGTGCAGCTGAGAACACATGAACAATAGGGAGAAGGTTATAAACACCTTTTCTCCTATCCATGTACTTTATTGTGGAAATTTTCCCCTCCCCCCCGCCCTGTTCCAAACACTATTTTTAATTTGCATGCCTTTAGAAACCCCATATGGAGTACAGAGAATTTGCATAACATCCAATACATTATAGATTAGCTTTCACAACATTATACAGTATTGGGAAATGAGGAGGCTTAACATGCTAATTAGGGTGCTTTATTTTTTTTTCAAAGCCAAGATTGCAGTTAATTGCGCATACGCAACTGCCAAAAAAAAAAAGAAAAAAAAAAAAAAGTAGTAAACTAAAATTATCTTAACTAAACAGATGGGAATTTGCCTAAGCTGGGGTTTTCACTATAGTTTGTCATGGCCCTATTTGTCAGGTGAGGTGGTACACAATCCCTCAGCCTGGGTAGGAAAGTAGTGGTTTACTCTGTCCATCTGACCTGGCATGAGGAGCAGAGCAGGATGGGCAGATGAGGTCCAAGGAACTGTTGCATGTTTCAGACCCACTGACCCTTCACTGGCAGAGCTGTCACTGTGCCGGGGTGCTCCTGTGCTGGGGGCCTGTCAGTCACCCTGCCTGGCACGGGGCTGGCTGTGGGAGGCTGCTATGAGATGGTCAGGTTGTGTAGGAGGGACTGAGGCAGGGAAGTCTGATGCAGAATCATAGAATTATTTTGGTGGGAAGAGACCTTCAAGATGATCAAGTCCAACCATCAACTCAGCACTGCCATGTCCACCACTAAACTATGTCCCTCAGACCCACATCTACACAGCTTTTAAATGCCTCCAGAGGTGGGGACTCCACTAATGCCCTGGGCAGTCTGGGCCAGGGCTTGACAACCCTTTTGATGAAGAAATACTTGCTAATATCCAACTTAAACCTTCTCTGGTGCAACTTCAGGCCACTTCCTCTTGCCCCCGAAGGATTCTTGACACGTCCTGTTGCATGAAGCAGAATCTGGTGCTTGTCGTCCCTTGCCTTAAGCTGTCCCATCCTTCCCAGCACACAGAGGTTTCATCTGGACATTTGCCTTAGCTCTGCTATTCTGCTGGCTGGGACACTGGGATGAACAACCCATATCTGAGCAAAGCCCTCTCAGTGTGCTAGAAAAACACTGATTTGTGGAGCACAAAATGCAGATTGTTTGGTCCAAGTCTTAAGGCACAATTTTGTCTACTCCTAGGAAATTAACCCAAGATCTCTTAATGTGTGAGCTGTTCCCCTGAGCAACAGGATTGGAGCGACCTCATGGTAGAAGACCTGATGCCTCCACAGCCTCTGGCCCAGTGCTTCACCCATGGGGATACGGTGTGCACTGGTGTGGGATGGACTGCTCAGCTCACAGATTCCTGCTATAAGTAAATATATTGAAAAGGGAGCCTGGCTGCTGGTCCATTTCCCAATTCCTTGTTGCTGAGTAGAAGTCTAGCCTTGTTCCATTTGACAGAGCCAGGCATGGCTTTGGCCGAGATCCCAATGGAGGTGCAGAAGGGCAGGTCTGGATCGTGGTGTTCTTCTTGCAGTGCAGGTCGACTGCGACTGCCCTGCACCGCACCCCGGCTTGCAGCTCAGCCTCTCCCAGACGAGGTCCCCGGGCAGCTCCAGCACCCTGCCCCTGCCAGCAGGTCCATGGCTACCAAACTGCTACGTGTTTTGTTTGCCTTTATAGAGGGAAGCGTAGGGCTGTCCCAGGAGCAAGGGCTGTTGGCTGTAGGAAAGGATTTTTCATAACTTGCCCTGGTGCTGTTCGTTTGAGAGGGGGGCTTTTTCATTTTATTGCCTTAGAGGAACAGGGAGATTAAATGACTCACTGGGGTGCCATGGGAAGGCTGTGTCCCAGCCACGCACCTGCCTCCCTGGCTGGCTGTGCTGCCCCAAAACCAGCTCAGAGGATCATTTACTCAGTTTTTGGGTTTCTCAAAAGACTTCCATTTCCTCATCTTTTTCCTGGGATAGTGTTGTGCTTTGCAGCTGCTTTTTTAATTAGGTTGCTGTTGTTGGGCTGTATGGGAGATCCTGTGAGGTCCTCGGCCCTTTCCCGGGTGGCTGCAGCTGTTTTTCTTCTGCCTTTAATTTATGTCGGGATTCTTTTTCATCTCCCCCCTGTGTGGTTTCCAGCCCAGTTCTCTAGTAGTTTGGCTGCTTTTATCAAAGCAAAATGTTCAGAGGTTTGAGAGCTTGTGCTCTCTTGTTGCGCTCTGTACACCCAAGAAAACGAGCTGAGGCAATTAGGTTTGGGATGTCAGCATTTGAGATGTCATGGGATGGTATTCTTGGGTAGAAACTTGGAGTGTTTTTCTTCCTCACCATAATGGAAGGATTTTTTTTGTTTGCCTGCTTGTGTTTTTCACCCAGTTGTAGTAGGTTTGGCCAATCCAGGCTTAACCATGTGAGGCTGCATCTGTTGGGCAACTTTACCAAACACTGCTAAGATATTTTTTTGTTGCCATCTACAGATGACTGGAAGACTCCTGAGTCTAGAGAAGTGGTACCAGGTGCCTCGCACTGTATAGTACTGCTCCCAATGGCAATTTAAACCATTTGCTATGGTTGATTTAAGAGAGGCATGACGTTAAGAAGATTGGCGCCTGTCTATACTCCCAGGCTTCACTTTATCAGAGTCTGCTGTGAACATGATTTTTACACCTGGGACAGAGAAAACTGCTGGCATTATAATATTTATTTCTGGCCAGAACAGGTTTAAAGTAGATGTAAATTAATAATCAGAGAAATAGTTATTAGTCACAAATGTGAGAAGGTATACCTTCTGCCCCTCTTAAATTATAAATTATAACAGGTTTTAAAATTGATTAATGACCTTTTAGGTTCATTTTCATGATTTCACCTGCACCTATATAAATTAGATAACCCCAAGCCAGATATTTTATTTTGTGCCATCACTCTAACTTCTACTGGCTTAAGAAAGAGACCCAGCAGGCTGAAGTCCCCCACACAAGTGCAAAAGCTGGCCAGTTGCTCTTTTGGCAATCTGATTCCAGTTACTGGCCATCGTGTTTATCTGCCGGTGCTGCAAAGAGGAGCCTTCCTTGAATGAACTCAGACTGAAGAGTCTTTCTTGGAAAAATGCTGTTAATTTGTGAAAAGAAAACATCCCAGTCTTGCCAGGAAAGGGCCATTTTCCAGGAATGAGAGATGGGATGTACTGATGTTAGTGCCTTTGTAGCCAGGGTTTGGGCTGGTCCTCACAAGTCTCAGCACATGAGAAAGAGAAGAACTGGTGACCACTACAGATGAGATTTAGGAGCAAAAGTCACTCTGGGACTCAAAAATCTCACCCAATAATCTGTAGATTTTCGTTGACTGCATGTAACTGGTGTTTGAGTGGCATAAAGTCTCAGAAACACCATAGTTACGTTTATTACTTGCTATCAACAAAGATTTAAGTGGCGATTGGAACAGCTTTGGATAATTCACATCCCATTCTATGCTCTAATGGATGTAATATAAACATCATACCCAAACCTGATCACTGCTAAGGAGAGCAAATCAACATGGCAGGCTGCACACTCTTTGCTCAAACCATATGAACCTCTACTCTGAATTCAGAATTTTTAGACACAATATTTCAGAAAAGGGAGCTGCAAAGAAAAGCTGTAACAAGCAAAGGCTCTTTGAAGCACTAACTGAGGGGGCTTCCTCAAAGAGTTGCACGGAACAGGGTGGGCGGTGCTTGCACTGAATCTCCCAGGCAGTGGGGCTGCTCAAGGGGTCACCCGGTGCCTTCCATCACCTGGGTTTTACAAACTGCAGGTGTTCCTCCAGCCATCACCAGCTGGTTTCCGATGTTCCGTAGAATATTTTTACACAGGGTGTGACATTTTGTCAGCACTGTTGCTTGCAGCATCTCCAGAGTCCAAATCTCTCTTTTTTGGGGGGTTGAGGGTGAAGAGATAATCCATGAGCTTGAAGGAAGACCAGAATAACATCAGTAGTGAGAGCTCCTCTCTGGTCTTGGAAATGTCCTTCCCCAACTTGTGCCTGGGACTGAGGCTCAGGACAGCAGAGAATAGGCTGTAGAATAGCTGATCAGTGTCCCAGCCCAGGGAGGGATGTCCAGTTGGCTGGCTGGCTCAGGAGGATGCCAACCACTGGGAAAGAGCTCCAACCACTGAAGCTCCACTGCTCTTATGAGTGGTTCCCACACAGGAGGGCTCAGTGGCTTATGCAGTGCTACACAGGCAGGATGTCTGCATCCCCAGCAGCACTGGGGAGAGATGTGTGCCATTTCACCTAGGGACAGAGAGTTCACTCAGTGATGAAGAGAAAAAATTTAAGGCCAGTGGCCACGGGGATCCTTCTCACAAGGCACATGGATGCTGACTCCAAACTTATGATAGAGATGGCCAGCAAAGCCTCGTCCATTGCTAACACATCTGGTTAGGAGGTCAAAGACAGAAGCTACTGATGTGCTTAATATCATGTCTGCCACCACGTGAAATCCTGCGTGGTCACTAACATGCCCTTTTTCTACTTTTTCCCCAACAGTTCAAATATCAGATGCCAAATAACTGGTTGGAGTGGCACTGTGAAAAGGCGGGCGCACTGGGGATGAGGTATTTACAGCAAAGCTGTTTGTGTTTTAATGTGCACTGGTGCTGGCCGCTTGGGTACAGCAGAGGAGGCAAAATCACAGTGCCAAAGACACCCCTGGGCTCCGACTGCGTCACACCACACAGGCACAAAACAGCTGTAAGTCCGGTGTAACATCTGCCTAGACCAGGCTTATTGCTGATTTGTGGGATCACAGCAACAAAAAGCCGCAGGAGATTTCTGGCAAATCCGACCCTCTGAAGACTGCAAGATAAATGAAGTGAGAGGTCCTCCCTCTGAGCCAGCCTGTGCCGAGCCATGCTGTCAGACCAAGAGCTGCACCCCTGCAAAGGGCTCTTCACCTTCCCATCCAATCCCAGTGACGTGAAGGAGGCACAAGTTCATGGTGGTACCACGTTTTGGTTAACACATTATAAAGTATTTTTTTAACTTGTTTTATTTTTAATCCCTATAATTTTTACCTAATCCCTTCAATTTAGATATCTGACATATCTAGAGCTCTCTCACTTCTGCAGCAGGAATTGTTTTTCTTTTGTTTCCTATGGCCAAAGCTGTCCTTGCTGGCTGGAGTGTCCCTGTCCTTGCTGATGTCAGCACAGCCCAACCAACAACATTGTAACATCAAGGAGTTTAGATGTTAAATGCTTGGGTTTCTAAAATCCACCTCATAGTACCAGGGGAAAGGCAAGTGGACTGAGGCGCAAAACAAACAACTACTTTCTTAATTCAAAATGCTTCCTAAAATCCTCTTGGGTAAAACTACTGAAAACACTGAATTAATTGTTCCTGTTGATATCACTGGCAAATCTCCAGTAACTTCAGGGGAAACAGAGTGGGAAGTGCGTTGTGGACACGTGGTAAGTGTCACCTTTACCATGGTCCAAGGGGTAAGTACCTGAAGGGGACAGGGAGAACACCCCTGAACAACTGCACCATTGCCCCACACGCAGATTTCAGCCCCATATCATCACACCACATCACCAGCCTTCCCTGCTCAGCTCTGCTGGGAGGAAGGGCAGCTGATGCCAGCAGGGCCTCTAGTCCTGCTCGCTGCAGCTGAGTGGGCCAGAAGGCAAGTGGCCCACTGCCATGTTCCCAAGCCAGCCCACTGCCGTGTTCCCAAGCCACCCACTGCCATGTTCCCAAGCCAGCCCACTGCCGTGTTCCCAAGCCAGCCCACTGCCGTGTTCCCAAGCCAGCCCAGGCGGGCACACAGGGCACTGACAAATGCAGAAATCAAGCTCAGGCACTCTGCTTAATTTGACGGGATACCAGAAAAATCTCACTAACAACCATCTTGGAATCATTAAAATATAAAGATAGAACCAATCCAGGAAGAGATACACAATCCAGCATTATTCTCTAGAGGGCACTGCTTCAGGTTAAGACCCATCTAAATGAAATAAGGCACTTTATTCCTCCAAGCTCTATAAATCCCACTCTGATCTGTAACTATTGAATGGACCTTTTGTCAGATCTTGTTACTGAAATAACTTGTGACTACACACAAAACCTGCGGGTGAATGCATTGTCCAAGTGCTCTGCTCTTTCCAAGATCAGATCTATCTGTCTATCATAATCTACCCATTTAGCAATGTCCCCATGCCACAACTTCATGTTTTGCTAGGTAGTCATGTGTGAGGAATGGGGAAGGTTTTGTATGGAAATGGGCTCATTAGTAAAACCCACTACATCTGTTTAAAGACTACAGTTTCCTGGTACTTCAAGCAGGAGTGATCAGATCCCTGAAAATATGGGCATAAAAAATTATAGTTGCTCACTATTCCTGTTTGCTGCCTTCTGTCTCAAAAAGTATCTTCTGTATTTCACAGTGAACATTTAATATTCATGAAGAAAACACCAGGCATTTCTTCTTTAGGAAATGAACACTTGGCTGCTTTTTGCTACCACGTCAGACCTGCATCATTTTTTCCTCATTCTGTGTTAAAAGTAGTTGCACATCTACAAGATTTAACATTTGAGGGATTTAAATGTTTTATGGGCGGACAGAGGAAGGGATAAAAGCAAAAGCCATCTAGTTTGAAAAGACAAAGAGCTTTCACAATTAGAAGATTAAAACTCAGTGCCTCAAGACCCATATATCCCCCAGCCACCTAAGAAATACACCGCCCGTCGACGGCTGGGATAGCACTCGGAGGCATCGGGCAGAGCAATAAATCCCCTGGCTGAAGGATGTTATTTTTTCTCAACAGCAGAGCCAGAAGCGATTGCCTTTGCTCAAGGTGCTGAGGCCTCGGGTGCCAGGGAGCAGTGGCTCAGGATGGCAGCTCCCCAGCTGCCAGCGCTGGCCCTGGGCTTGTGGGTAGGCTCAGCTGGAACAGCTGGGCTGGGACTCTCCTTCAGGAGCTCACTGCACATTTCACCACTTCTGTGCCTTTTGGTACTGAACGGTGTCACGGGATGACAAAAGTATTACTTGTGGAGTAGCCCACAGCACAGCATTAACAGTCCCTTCGTGCTGCGATAGTGCTGGCACCAGAGCCAGCAGTGGTGGGAGGGGGGACAGGTGGTGGCTTGTCCTGCCCAACTGACACGGTGCGTCAGCCTGCGGGGATCGCTCCTGTTCTAAGGGCATTAGTGACCCACACTGGCTTTCTGTTCTGCTCTGGTGGCGAATCCCTCTGAGCGAGAGGCTTTGCAAAGGGTGCTGAACGCAGGTTTTGTAATGGCCATTTGAATGCTCTACACATCAGCTCTCAGGGGATGGGCTTCTTCAGCCACTGCTGAACTATTGCAAGTTCACTATTGCACTTGCAAGTTCTACACAACAGAACTTTCTTCTACTCTTCATTACTGTGTTTTTCCAGAAATAGCATTCTTTTGTCAGTTCAAGGTTTCTAGCCTTTTTTTTTTTTTCCTGAGGCAGGTTGGAACAACCGCTGTATCCTTGTGGAGTTGGTGGGTTTTTTCTTCGATATACATTTTAAATCCAGGTGTTTTTAACTGAGGCTGTATGTGCCACAACACAGAAGACACACACACAGCTGCACGATGCCATTGTAACACCTACACACACTCTGAATAGACCTCCACAGAGCCAGATGTGCTACCAGCTGAGACTGCAAGTTCCTCCACTCTTTACAGAGTTTGCAGCCTGTGTTTGGCAGCAGCAACTGTCTCCAGGAAAGTATATTTATATGTTTCATAAACGCAGCTCAAACAAATTAAACTCTGTACTAGCAGGATCATAATTTAATAGAAGTGCCAAGTGCTAATGCAATAAGACGTGCCTATTGGATTAGGAAACGCAAGCCATAACAAGTCACTGTACTTCATTTACAGCAGCGCCCGAGACATGAGGCACAGACGTGGCGAAGGGGTGGGAGGAAGAGCTACCCAAACAGGAAGGCAGAATAAGGGTGGGCAGCTGCTTAATGTCACACTCAAACCTACAACTTCTGAAACAGCAATGCAGACCTTTCCTGTCATTGCCTGGATCCTTTTTAACCTGGATGGATACGAGCAAGAGACTCAACTTACCTTGTGTGTGGGCTATCCCCTCACCTTCTTTCTCTTGCTTCTAGACACAGCCAATTTTCCCCCCGTCTTCTACGATTTATTTTCCTCTTGGGATGGCTTCTTCTGTGACTCCTGCTCTCAGGCTCCTCAGCAGGCTGCACGTAGGTGTTGCTTAGTCCAAAGGCTACACAAGACATTCCAAGAACAGCTACATCTCTTGTATAAAGCTAGAGGTGTCCGACCCTCCATTAAAGTGCCAGGGAGCACAGAGATATCCACCGGAGCAGCACAAGTGCCTGCATCCACGTGAGCTCAATGCTGAAACATCAGAATTACTTTGAAGAAGAAGAAGAAGAAAGGCATTTACTTTTCCCTTTGTACGTTAAGTGACAGCAGTTACCATTAAAGAGGAAACAGCCAAGCCCAGATTCCCAGGGCTTTGTTCAAAGGAAGGGTTCTGCTCCTGCCTCTGGGAGCCTCACTTCAAGCTGCTGGTTTTCCTTTTTCCTTTTCCAGTCCCAAGGAGCTCTGCCTTGGCTTTTCCCATACCTCTGCTTACAGTGCAGGATAAATGACTCATGCAAGCAATTTATGGAAATTAACTGTTAAGCACCACAGGTATTATCAAAATGAGTGCATGAGTCACCCATCTTTCTCTAAGCTTTCTTGCTGTCATAATTGCAGGATGTAGTGTCACTACACGAGGCCCAGCTCGGCTGCAGTTGGCACTGCACAAGCACTTTTCCTTGCACGCTCAGATCCAACTTCATCAAGGCAGTAAAGCCAGTCCTTGTGATGCCAAAGGTTATACAGGCAAAAAAAAACAGTTCCGAGCTCTCAGATGCCAGCCCTGGTTCCACCTGCTCCTTCCCAACCTGCTCATCCCCAAATCTGGTTCTGAGTCTCCTACTTCCATTCCCAGGAAAATATCCTCAAACATTTCTGCAAACCGGAGCAGGGTCTCTGCCCTTCTTGGCAATGCTCTGAAGTCAGACGCTCCAATGAACTCCTAGAGCATTAAGACTTCATTACTGGCACAAAACACACACAGTATTATTTCCAAATATGCTGCAAAGTAATAGCTGTCAATTGAACAAACATTCTGATGTCTTCCTTCTAAAGGAGTATTTTGCTTTGTCACTAATTTGCACAATACAATAATTTCATATTACTTTCCTAGCTCTGCGCACGAATTAGCTCTGTGCTACTATCGCTGGCTCTGACCAGCCATTTTATCTTTTTCCAGCTCATAACCCAGGCCTATAGAATGGATGGCGAGCAAATTCATGCCTATGAACATAATTTCAAACAAATTGCTCAAATAAATTGTGCTGCTTATTTTTAAGATAGCCATTTCCCCAAACCTTCCCTTTAAAGCACGACACGTTTGGCAATGGCGCTCTTTAGATGTCAGGTATCATCGAAAATAACGCATAGCAGATTTCTTCTAAAAATATGCCACTTAAAAAAATGATGCTGCAAATGCTAACGGCTGTGCTGAAAATGTATGAAAGCAAAATAGCACGGAGAAATGGGGAACAAATCCCATCTGCTAATGGCCACATTCACAGCTCAGAAGGGCTCAGGAATGCGATGCTTTATGGTGCACGGCTCTGAGGGCAGAACTCAACTACCACGCCAGAAAAGCAAACCTATGATTCAGATGAAACAACTGAAAAATGAAGTAGTATTACAGAGCTTGTCATTTCACAGGTGTACTCCAAAAGAGGTACCAGCCTAAAAAAGAATATATTAAAGAAATTAAGTCAAATAATTAGCAAGGAATCTTGGCACGTGAAGCTGGTGAGATGCTGCATTCAAACATTCTCCTTCTGCATTGACTGTCATTAAATGTTACTGTGAAGGTATAAGAACACAAGAAATGTATCAAGAGCTGAACTACAGAAATTTATCTTAGCAGAAAATTGTTCCTATGCAACCAAATAATTAGTTTCACTTAAGTCACTCAGCGTGCTACCCTTGTCTGCATTCCCTTTTGTCTATTTCTTGTTAAATTCCTATTCAGCCATCACTCAGCTCTGAGATGATGGGATTGTATAATAAACAAAATAATTAGTTTCCAAACTCATAATACCCTGTAACGTATTTCCTGGAATATGGTTTTTTTTTATAACTGCTGTTTTGCATTCTCTCACGACTGAGACCTCGGCTCACAAGTATAAGAGAAATTGAAGGCAGCATAATTTTGCCATGAATCCAACAGATGAAACTAAATTTACACTTGTTTAGGAGAGCTAAGTGAACAAATTTTGATGCATGTACCAGAATGTCTGCACCAGCCAAATCAGTCCACGCATATTGACATGCACCACAGACAAATTACATATGGATGGAGTGTGCTCCCCTTTGGACTTCTTCAGTAAGGACCACTACTGAGATGGGGTAACTCCCTTCGCCAGGGCAGTACCGACAGCCACGACACTGCAGGGCAGACAGGCACCCTCTGCTCCACACCAGTGCTGGCATATGCTGGTAGCACTGAAAATGAGACATATGTCAGACGAAGCCTTTTAAAGAATCTCATTAAAACAGTATAATCTCTTTAGTCTTAAATCACAAGTGAACCTCAGGAGCACAGGGTGCTCACAGGACTAACCTTACAGTCTGTGTAACCAAATAGATTAAAAAACTTGCAGAAAGTCAGGTGAATGCCTTTTCTTTTCCTCTGCTGTAAGACTCAAAATCCTTGTGAAAGCTGAAGTCACAGTTTAATTTTCCAGTGGTGATAAAGATACAATACCAAGCGGTGAACTCACAACTCAGACTCATTCATCTCCAAGCACAGGTGAACCGCATGCTAAACTGCAGGGAGGATGAGCATGGGAGGGCATTTTCTGGGTGACTGGATCCTTTGCAGTACGATGGGCACTGGCACAAGCAAAAAGGCTGCATACTTACCTCTGGCTTTCTGTGCAAGCTAGAATATCAGGCTGCACAAAGGAATTCAGCTTAAAAAACTCACACCCTCAGTCTGCAACAACTCACAGCTACACACAACTCATCGGCAGTAGGTAGGAAGCAGCTGATTACAAACACGGGGCAACAATTTCCCAAGCCTGGGTCCCTACTGGTGAAGCTAAGAGAGGTGGTCTGTCAGCTTGGCCGGTAGAGAGAGCTGCCCCGAGTGAGTAATGCTCCCTGTACCACCCTGTGTGAGGTGCAAGATCTGCTTCCCCACTTGAGGCACCTTCACCACCCTGTCCTCTCCAATTCCTTGAGTACCAACCTCATTTAAAGGAAAAGGGAAAAAAAGGCAAGTTTTGAAATCACTCCTCTGAAATGCTCTCTAAATGAAGCTGTGTTCATAGAAAGAATTAACTGGAGACAGGATGAAATGATGAGGGCAATTCAGCCTTCTGGTGGGAGGATGGAGGGGAGGAGAGAGAGGACAGAGAGGGTGTCAGGGCCATAGCACCCCGAGGGCAGCATCCTGAGTAAGTCCTTTCCCTGAGAGGGCAGTGAGGCTCCCGTGGGGTAGGGGTACAGCCTGAACTTGGCGTTAGAGGCTGGTGATGGGGGTGTCCCCTGCCGGGAAGGCATCTGCCTGTCTGCAGCAACACCGTGGCACTGTAGCCTGCAGCATTCGGTGTCCACAAACCACTGCCTCAAAAGAAAAGCCACTTTGTAACAAAAAAGCCTTTTGATTTATAACATGTCTAGAAAAAACACCTAAACCCCTTCCCCATCTGCCCTAGCTTAGTCTTCTGCAGGAGGTCTTCTCCAACCCACATTCTTGCTCTGTGGGGACTTCTACTGGATGAGCCGTGCCCCTGGGAGCCAACATCTGTAGCTCAAGCAAAGAAGTCACCCCTTGTCACAACCTGTTACCACAAACTGCAGAAAGACAGCGCTTGCTGACTTACGGATTAAAACAGCAGAACACATGCCATCGTGTTTCCTCCCCTTCCCTTTTCCATGGTATCACAGGACACCTGACTCCACTCCCTTAACATCTACTGACCAGGGTCAAGGGCGTGCTAATGGATGGCATCGCTTCTGGAAGAGGTCTTTCAGCACATATGAAAATAGAAGGATGGCCCCGTCCTAATTATGACCATTTAAAAAAACCTTTTTAGTTTCCTTAGGGCTGCAAGCATGAGTTGGCTGGGTTTAATTCAATGAACTAGAAGCAATGAAGTTCATTGAAGCTGGTTTGTACAAAGAGTTTTCTTTCATGGAGGTAACATTAGACAATGTGGTGCTGGATCCCAGGAGAATATTAAACATTTAACATACTGGCAAGTATAACATTATCTAAAAATGTTGTGTAAAGGATGAGCAGCAGAGCTAAAAAGCATAAAAACACCTCATGCTTGTCTCCAGGCTGCTGCTGAGCACTGCAGACCTCCAGTTATTGAATAAACCTGAATTTGAGAGCTTTTCCTTCATTATTACACAAGGGCTTTTCCTAATGTCCGAGTTGAGAGGCCGAGTAATTTCCTACGTAGCCAACTGTAAGCAACTCTTATTAAGAGAATGCAGCAGTAATTTGCAGTAATTGTCCGAAATTGCAGTTTACTGAAAATACTGTTATTATTGATTTTGGACCAAAGTTGAAGCATTTTTATAAGAGAGATTAGGAGTTACTGTTCCTTAAGGAACTGGTTTTACTAGCTATAGGAGAGTGTCACTGTGAAAACTAACCTCAGTACTTTTCAGTATGAGTTTTAAATAAATTTTCTTAGTAAATCCTGTACTCAAGGTGAGCAGTAGTACCCAGCCTACTCTAGCTACAGCTTCTCCTCACCAGGTTAAAGATGGTGGCTACCATCTCTGCTTAACATTATGTCCTTGCTATGATTGTTGCTTGACTCATCTCTTGACCCCATGCTGCGACAAGATAAGAGGCCACCCTTTCCTTCCCTGGGCTACAGACCCACCCAAGCAGCTCTTCTCTGGAGACCAGACTTCCTCTCAGGGGCTCTGGTGGCACCAGCTCAGGCCAGCAAAGCAGTGTGTGCTGGTACTGGTTTGCTTGACCCCTCTCCAAGAGAGCAAGGAACAGGAGAGCTCTTATTCCTCCAGGTCTGTGTTGGCACAGTTGACCCTGGTGAAAAAACCACCTCTCAAAAACCACTCTACATCACAGCAAAATCATGGAGAAGGCCCAAAGCCTTGTCCCCAGGGGTTAGTATGGCGGCCAGATGTGATCACTGGTTTCTTGTACAGTTGCAAGCACTGATTTGCTCTGTGTAGATCCCACCAATACCGGACTTTCTATCTGTTAGTTAAATAAGGTTTCCAAGCTTGACCAAGAATGTTGACTATAATAAATAAGACCAATTCTTTCAAAGAGCTACTGGGTAAGCAAATGGCTTGTTTTTCCCCACCAAAATTATTCAAATAGTTTAAATCTGTATTCTTTTTTGGCTTTTGGTATTTTTTTTTCTTGAGAAGTAAAATAACAGCCTTGCCGATTACTCTTTGCTAAGGTACCCGATTGTGGTGACATTGAGGCTGACCTTGGAGTCACCTCCCCCGCTGCCGCACTCTCCTTTGTCGTACCACCATTTGTTTTTCAATTTGTCCAAGAGGCCTTGCTCATTCAGTTTTAATACTGCCAGGTTAACAGCATTTCTTGAAACGATAAAACATAACTTGTAAGAAAAAATGCACAAATGCTTAGGAAATCGTAACGTATAAAAAAAGGAGCACAAGAGGACAAATTGGCTAAAATTTCACAGAACGTGGAGCTATCAAAATGTCTGTACAGCAAATACAGGGTTAAATATTGGAAGGTGGCATGGAGGATAACATTTGCTCAAAACTGAAGTGTGCGGGATGGGGAAATCGTCTTTGAGAAAAAAAGTAACAAGAACACCACATCATGCAGTTAACATTCGTCACATATGGCAGGTTAACTCGGCTTTTACCATTTAAATTGAAAAAGCCATTGAACTGTAAAATTAAAACAGCAACAAACAATCAGAAAGGACAACACGAAGAGAACACTAAAAAAATGGATGCATTAAATAAACGAAACCATAATTTACCGTCTTATTTAACTCCATGGAATATTGAAGATTTTAAACTTTAAAGTTACCTCAAAATCCACAAGAAAGAAAATGACAACACAATACATCAGGGTAGGTGGAATACTATAACAACATGGATATTGTTATATTATTCCACCCACCTTAATGCTGAGCCTTTGGGGGTTGCTACACCATAGCCCTTGGAATCCAGGTTGCCGCCAACTTTCATGGTGTCGCAGGGCTTGCGCTGCTCGATGTACTCGTTCATCGTCGACTCCAGCAGGAAGGCAAATTTCCCCTTCGACTTCCGCACCCTCGCCACCCCGTCTGCCGTCGTTTTGGTGAACACCGAGGGCTCAGCCGACTTCATGTACGACCACATTTTCTCGTAGACAGCTATTTTTGACCTCTAGGAGAGATGAAAGAATGGAAATGAAGAGCCACGTTGGCAAGGGCGCAAAGACCGAGCTCCTTGGGCTTGGTTGCTCTAGAGCTGTAATTAACACCTTATAACTGATTAAGGCTAACAAATAAAAAAGTCAAGGTAGTTCATAAAGAGCCATATTGCCCCCTGAACAATGACCAAACCATAAAATGGTTGGGGAGGGGGAGAGATATTTCAGACATTTATTCTACTAATTGCCACGTAATTGTCAGCCCTGCGGTCGGAGTGAGAAACGGCGCGTGCCCGTCCCAGCGCCTCGGCTCCGCTCTGCGGTGGCTCTATCCACCTGCGTGCTGCTCTGCTACTGAACCAGAGAGAGGATGTTCAATCCCAGCTCGTCCATCACGGCCAACGGATGCAAAAGAAGCCTCTTCTCTTCGTATGAATCCTCAGCAGTGGTTTTTGTGCTAACTCACAGCTAGGAAACACTGACATTTGCTTATTAGCAGCTCCCAGCAAGGCAGAAGTCTGCTTTTCACAGCAGTGATGGCAGGTCTATAATAGAGGAGACCAGGACAGCTCTCAAGGCTTCTAATAGTGATGCTCACATGAAGGATATAAATAGCAATTACAAAATCCTTTATAAAGCAATAGTCAAACTTTCAAAATTCAGTTTCACATTTTCTTAAAAGATCACAAACAAAAGTATTAGCAACAAGCTGAATAAAAAGCTGGTTAATTGCTTGCGTGTCATCACATATATTTTTTCCTGTTTTCCTTGTTTTGAGACTGAGCCAAACCTAACAGCCTCTAGCTCAGCATACAGGTTTTGTAAACCTGGGGATGTTGAGAAATGTGTTACTTCCCCTTCTCCCTCTTCCCCAACAGTAACATTTAAACCACCCTCAGATCTTAAAACCACCTCCAGACTCTTAAGGATTCATATCCTGGACTACCGGTTAAACTTTTCTGCTTGGTCGACAGAAGGCAGAAATGCCAACTGTATTTCTACAAAGTCTAGAAATCCAGAGGATTTATATAAGGCTTTCAGTCCAAGCTGTGGGTATCTTGAATTTATGCCTCCTACTCCTTGCCAGTTTCCTGTCCACAGCTTTCCTTGCAGAATGGGAATGAGGTAGCTAAATCTAGTTCAGATTTAACAAACTCATGGCAGAAGACTGTTAATGTCCATCAGCCTGATGATGGAGACATGTTTCCTCCTCATTCAGGACATTTGAATAATGTAATGCTTAGCAACCAGCCTCCAAACATTTAACGGAGAGTAAGCCCTGCCTTCACCATTCTTCACATTAACATGCTCAGCTACGATGGATGGAGAGGAGCACGGAGGGCACGAGTTTATTTTAATTATCCTTCCTGATGAGCTGAAAACCAACTGAAAATGCAAACCAATTAAAATCAGCCCAATTGACCATAGGAAATCAGAGAGAGACAACAATACAGTGCAGCTTCATTAGGAGCTGGCTGGGTGGTTGGGTGCAAAAAACAAGCAAGAGGGATTTCAGCTGAGAGCACTTCTTGGCTGAAGATGGGCTGTATGGCTTCATTTGACCAGCATCAGGAATGAAGAAATGGTGGGATATAAACAGGTCCTGAAATGGTCCTTAAACAGGTAAAAGAAGGAGTCAGTGGATTTGCCTGACTTCAGCAAACACTGAGTAACCTGGGATGAGGGCAGTGGCTCTGAGGCTGTGGGGGCAAGTGTGGCAGCCCAGTTTCTGGTGAGGAGGAGCGTGTATTCTGGCTAGAGCTATAGAGCGAGGTGAAGCAAACACGGATCCCTGGTGCTGGTGAGGTTTGAAGAGGCTGCCCTGTGCCAGCATTGCCTTGCTGCCTCTGCCAGCCTCGGACAGTTGGCTTTCGACATGGGCAGCTCTAAGCCCCAGCCCAAGGAAAGGCATCTCACTAGGGTTCTTGGTCAGGCACCCCCAGGCCAGCAGCTAAAACCTGCTGCTGGCTGCTTTAGCACTGATTGCCTGAGGCGCCCTCTCCAAGCACACTGACATGGATCTCCTGTTTTTTCAACAACCCCACTGGTACATGTGGGCATTTTCACACCTCATTCTCTGCCAGGAGCTGCCCAGAGCACCGCACTGTTCTCAGGCACTCACCGTGGGGACTCCAGGGCTACCAGAGGTGCTGGGAGGTGGTGGTGCTGGTCCTTACAACCTTCAACTTCTTTTAACATAAATAATACAAATGCACGTGCCCATTTATATTTGCAAATTGGCATCTAAGCGACAAAAGAGAGATAAAAATACACCTTTCCTCTTTGTCTTTCTAACTTTCAGCAAGCTGAAGTGGTTAGCCTTCAAAAATTGTGCATGCACTACGCACGCTTTTGCTTGTTTTCCTCTGCAGGGTGTGCCTTTAATTACATAGATAAACCAGAATTTCTTTTCCTTTTCATCTGCTAACTCACACCAGAATATCTGTCTTTAATAAGTTCTTTCATACTCTTTCCAGCTGGCCTGACTACCTAAAAGCAATTGCCAATACATCTGTGCATTGTTAATAATAACAGTTATCTGATGAGAGCCAACAGCATGCTCAGGGCTGCAAATGGTCCAAACAAAGCACGTTCCCCGCTCCAAGGGCAAAGGGTCAGTATCATCCTTCATGCTTCAAAAAACCAAATTCCACACCTCAAAACCAGATCTCTTTTCAACTTTAACAAACAGCCTAAGCTTTATAGTTTCTCCCTCATTTAACTCCTTTGGATGACACCCTTAATAAAAATCAGTACGTTTTTATATGATCATTGCCCACCTCTTCTTCTGCCAAGTGGGATTTTTTATGAGTATCACAGTCTGATCTAGTAGAAGCAGACAAAAACGCAAGCTAGAAATGAACACAGTGGGTATTGAGTGGGAAAGGTTAAAATAAAATGCATTGGGCACATGTTGGTTTTCAGAGCAGCCAGAGCCTGTCTGGGGGAGGCTGGGTGAGGACCCAGGGATGTCCTGGTGGTGGGCTCCGGCCACTGAGTCCTGCTCAGTTAGTGCTGCTGTTTGCAGCTACTCCCCTAAATTCACAATAAGGCCAAAATAATCATTTATGATGAGGCTTCTTAGAGAAAGGGACAGTGCCACCAGCGGACCCGTGAAACCTGAGGGCATTTTCTGCCCCAAGAGCCTTATTTTACATTGGCTCAACAACATAAAATGACCAGCTGACTAAAGCTGATCAAAGATGCAACAAGATTAAATGAAAGAAGGCATTTGGAATAAACACTCTCCTTTTCCCAATTGTCTCAAAAAAACACCTACAAACCCAGAAGCCCATAAAAGACTCTCAGAAAAGGAAAATTTTGTTCCTTTCTAACTGTGAAGCTGCAAATCCTGTGCTGAAAGAACATTTTCACCCATCTGTCCTGCTCTGCAGATGTTCACGCTGCCTGGACCAACAACTGTGTGCCCCCCAGGAGTCTGACACCCGCGAGAGGGGTCAGACAGCAGGAGCAACCATAGAGAAAGGATTTATACTCCAAAATAAGGTAAGGTCTGACAGATCTGCATTGCTGCTAGAGTTCAGCAGCAGTAAAACATTTTGCCTCTCATTAAAGTGTTACTTTTAAAGAGATACTTAGAAAAAAAGCTTAAAAGCAAAGATTTAAACCAATTCAAAGCCCATAACTGTAGTAACTCCCCGTGCTCTGCAACTCCTATTTCATTTCTTTGATATTGCTCTCAAGAAGTCCGTCACACACATTTCCTTGGGATTTCAAGGGGATATTATTATCTTTTTTTTTTTTTTTTTCTTAAAAGCAACATTTTCAGTGTTTCATCTAGGCCCTGGGACACATTAAAGCATCTTTTCATTATCGCAGCCTTACTGCAGATATAAATAGAGCTGGCCTTTGCTTTGTCAATAGTGCCAGCTTTTCTTTATTTGGAGATGTTTATGCAGAAGTAGGAGCCACACACACCTCAGCATGAGGGCATTGCCAGCTCCCTTTCGTGTCAGCAGAGCCAGCAGCTCTCATGCTGAGGAGTCACTTCGCTTGGCCTGCTACTAACCAGTACCTAAACACACGTTGCTTCTGGGTAGCAATGCAGTCATTTTAAAAGGAGATGCCAATTCAACCAAGTCCACAATTTTAACATCGTCTTGCATTCTAATTCTCCTAGTTTTGATGTGTGGTTGGCTCCAGTAGTGAAATGAAAAATCAAACAAACCTGCAGCGTGCCATAGCCTCAAAAAGTGCAGCTGGATGGGGCTGGGCACACGTTGCAGGCAGGGTTACCTCTCAGTTCCCATTATTTTCTTAAATCCATTCAACACCAACAAAAACCCAGCACCAACCTGGCTCCAGCTGAGCAGGACCAGATGCCTTGGTTTCACTTGTGTACATCCCAAATCACCTTGAGATATATTACAAAAGCCAGCACATCTTGGATGATTCCTTGACATTGGTTAAATTTAGCTCGAAAATATTTTTGTGACTGAAGCCTTCTCCCATTGACCAAATGACCTTTCCCCCTCTGCAGGCATCTGTCTCACACTTCTGCTAGAAGTGACATTGTGTCACCTCCTCCACTGCTGTGTAGCGGTGAAGCGACTGTATTTGAAAGAAACAGCATTTTTCCTCTGTAGTTAAAGCATGTTACAGGGATGCCTTTTGCCTATTTCAGAAGGTTTCGCCCTCTCTGCCACCTTCTCCTCAACTTGAAGGTCTTCTTTGAAATGCCTGCCTCATGCACCCCATTGGGATATTTTATTAAAATCACCCAAATGGTTCTTTGTCTCTTATGACAGGCACTAGGAAATTATTTCCCAGCAGTCAAGCTCAAAATGTTTTCTTACAGGTGATTACTGTTGATCATCCAATCACGAAACAAATTCACCCAAATCAATCTTAAAGTTCATTTATATATTCTCTCTTTTTAACTCTGTATGGTTAAAATTTTAGATTATACTGATACATTTTTTTTTAATGTCTGTCTTCCAAATTAAAAGAGAGAAACAAGCTTAAAAATAAAGAGGGAGGAGAGAAAGGTAAGATCTCCCCAGTAACTCAGGAGTTGGGCTACAAGGAAGAACATAACATTTCATGCTGTGCAAAGCACACAGAGCATCCTGACCACACTGCACACAAAAGTAGGCAGAGAAATCAATAAAGAACCTAAAGCAGCAGAGTTAACACACTCCTCTGCTACAGCAGCCCCATGACCACTTTATAGCTCTTTAACAAGGGAAATCTATAGCCCTAAGTCAGAGAGATGTTGCTGATACAAAACACGAAGGTCTGTACTAAGCCCAGTGCAGGTATTTAATCTGAATAATACAGGCTGCCCTGATATGGCCACACACATCACTGATAGAAACTTAGGTAGTTAAGTGTGAACTTTAGCTTCATTAGCATCACTCAATGCTTTTCTTCCACATGTGCAATTAGCTCTTCTACAGCAGCTAATGAATCCAGCAGTTTATGAACCATTAAAAAGCAAGTTACTCAACACGAGTGAAAAAATGCCAGAAGGCTGCCTTGGCACCTCCGCTGTTGCCTGGCTTGGGGATCACTTCGAGATCAATCGGTTTTAGGCAGTTGCTTTCTTGGACTACCAATATAGCAAACTGCAATGAAGTGGCTACCACTGTCTTGGTCTTTTGGATAAGGCTTTGATTTGATGCCTTTCTGCTCCCTTGCAAACCTGAGGTGGAGTCAACTCTGCCACAGCTGCCTCTGCAAGGAGCGAGGGACAGTGGTTGGATGTCCCAGCCCAATGCCAGCTCTGGAGAACGTGGAGGCTG
Source organism: Megaceryle maxima (assembly GCA_024605025.1). Lineage (NCBI taxonomy): Eukaryota > Metazoa > Chordata > Aves > Coraciiformes > Cerylidae > Megaceryle > Megaceryle maxima. Next base: position 98,941 of record JANHGN010003150.1, read on the forward strand.
GCCTAATGATGCTACATTAATAATAAGAACATGATAAATATTACTAGCAAGGTCCCTCTGCCTGAAATTTCCAAGTTCCTTACTGAGAAGGAAAAAAATAGGTCTCGCAAAGGCCAGAGGGCACCATTAGTCCCCCTTCCCAAGTGCAGACATGAAAGCAGAGATGTCATTTACTGAAGGTCATAGGGCAAAGTCTAATAGATCAATGTCACAGCTTTTAGCCGCAGATAACTTGTGATGCCAGCAATTTACTTACCTATATGGACAGAAAAATCAATCTTATCATTATACAAACCTCTTGGTTTTATTACATTCTCAGCAGAAGAAACTAGGTCAGATGCCATGGGCACGCATAGGGCATTTCTTCTGTAGCACGGCCAATCCCCAAATCTACCAAACTCTGCCCACCATTTATGAATCTGTGGGATGCCACATAAGGAAGATTCAAGCATCTGTAACTAAACTAGTCTGTACTCTTGTAGGAATACAGAAATCTTTGATAACATATACGTATATGTAAAAGAAAGGGTAAACTGGTGAATAATAATTTTTTGCAGTCACGTTTCTGATGGGAAATGCTGTCATGCTGTTTTGTTGTTCAAATTCATGATGTTATTGCTTCAGCTTTAAAAATGGCATTTTCCTTTTCCAGCTGGGGCAGAGAACTGAAGGGTCAGGCTCACAGCCCCCAGGGCTGCCCACTATCCTCTAGGATCCCCTAAATCAAGCTTCAGACATCCCCTGTTACGGGAGCTGTGAGGAGAGGTCCTGTCTTTCAGAGCCAGCCCTCTCAACCTGCTGGCAGTATTCCTCCCCTGACTGGGGCAGTGATGGGAGCCCAGCCTGGGGAGAAGGAGGTGGTGGGGAAGGAGGGTCAGTGGCTGTGCTGCACATACACAGGCAGATGGGGAAGCAGCCTGCCAAAAACCCTCCAGGCTTCAGCAACACTATGGCTTTTCCACACCTGACACACATAGTGGCCCAATTATGAGCGAAACTTTATTTTATAGAAATAACACAATATTGTAGGAGTTTCCTTTTCCTGCGTATCATGGTATTTGAAAACGTGTGCTTTGGCAGCAGGCAGATAATGTGCTGTACCTGCTCTAACAGACATCTTTTCTGGAGTGAGCTCCACTCGCACAAACAGACAAGCAAAGAGACACTCTGGCTGTAACCAGACGCCACTGACATGTCAGTAACAGTCTGAGTAGCAGAATGTAAATCAAGATTTTAAGACGTCCTTTCCTGGCACAACACTGAATTTCAGACTATGCCTACATTCATCTCCTCACTTTATTGCTGCCATCCATTCCTCCCCGTTGCAATACTGATCGGGAAATTAAAATGAAAGTCTTTACCAAGAGACAAGCCGCCTTTGTAAAGCCTCTGTGATTCACGGCCACAGCCAGTGCTTGGCCAACGCTCCCCCCAAGGAACTGCACTGCAGGGGAACACCAGGGGCTGGGTGGCACTGCTGGCCATCAGTACGGCCACGCTCTGAGCATATCTGTCTGTCTGTCTGTCTGCCTGGGAAGCAGGAGCCAGCACGAACCCAAGCCTGCCGGAGGGAGGGATTACATCAGCCTTCAGGCTAAGGGGCATCTTTCCAGCAGTGACATATTTAGCAGGGTAGTCTTGTCTGGGCAACTGAGCAGCACACCAGCCCTGCTCTGGATTTGGCCCGTAATAAATTAACAGATAACGGCATTTCCAGCACACGATCTGAACACTGTCAGGTCTAATGAGTCTTCAGCTCCAGACAGAATAGGCCAACACACACAAGCAATGATGGAGAAATCCCAGTGGATTGCAAGAGGGGATGCTCCATATTCACATCATTAGCTTCTAAATCTTCATGTATTTTCTAACTATTTAAAAGTAACAATAGCAGCGCTGTGAGTAATTTGTCAGCACCCATGGATTTTAAATGAATCCCTAACAAGCACGTATTAGTGTGACACAGCAGCATTACATAAAGTAGGAGAGACTTGAAAACCCAGGGTCCTTGCTGTCTTGAGCAATGTCATTATTATAATCATAGAGCTGCTCTCCAAAAAGTAGAACATTCAAACAGCAAGCGATTTCTCCCCGAGGCGCTCTCTGCTTCGCCTCTGTGGTGCAGACACAGTTACAGCGTTAACCCGCTGCTGGCTGCTGTGCCAGGCTGCACCGTGGGCTGCAGGGAACTGCCTGCCTCTACAGTGCAGCCCTGCTCTTACAGAGCTTGACCTCTGAGCAGAATCGAGGCATAGGTGAGCTGGAAAGCTTAAACCACAAACACGAGTACAGCTGATAGACCAATGCTATCTGGCATTGAAGATAGAGGAGAGATTCATTAACATAGTTGCTAAGTGTTGACTAAAAGCTTTGTTAAACCCTGGCTTGTCTGCTGAAATTAGTAAAACAATTCAGCCACCTTAACCCCAACACCATCCATGCGTCTCCTTCTCAAGGATTGGATGATGGATTAGCTGTTAATTTTAGTTCCCGTAAGGGTACATTTTCCTCTCCAATCTATATGCTTAAGGACATTAGATCACTTCATGGGAAACCATTTCTTTTGTAATGATGTCACATTTGATTTCCTGCTGTTTCTAAAACTGTCTGTTAGCCATGTGGCAGAAAGGAGGTTCAACAGATTAAGAGGAAAAAAAAAAATCCCACAAGTAGACCATCTATCATTCATGCAGTGGAGAGGCTGTCATCTCTGTGCACACACACATTCTTCTTTTAATGTCTGTGCACACCCTCACCTACATCAAACAGGGAAGGGAGAGAGAATATATGGGTAAGTTTTTCACACTTTCTGTTCTTGAAAAACAGTCAAACTACAGTACTTTTTTTTCTGATTAAACGCTGCCACGTTGCCTGTCAAAGATCTATACAGCTCATATTTGAAGCTATCACTTCTTTGTGATGTTGTGTTCTTCAAAGTCCATAAATACAATCATGCTTCAATATTGTTGTCAGGCATTTGTTATGATGACTGTGTTGTTTTGCTTGATGCCAAGAACACAGAAAGCTTAAAACTGCTAATCATAGTTCTATCCAAAGGCAAAAGCAAAGCATTTGTATGAATGCTGCGCTAGAAATGAGTCCTTCATCTTCACTAGCAAAGTAATTTTGAAATTAAAAATCAAAGAGTTTAACTACAGATGAAACCCTTAGCGCTGCGTGCGCAGAGTTCACTATGGTGTTTTTAATAGGCTCTAATGATTATTTCAATAACGTTTGATTGCACGGAATGCATAAAAATCATGTGGCAGCTACTGGTTCATAATTCAAGGCTTTTCCTCACCTAAACAGCTTGCTGGTAGAATTTATTTCCTTTACTGCTTGTCTTCACGCAACCCTATCATCAGAGGAAAGCAATGAGCTCTTTGCCTTGTAACTGGGAGTAAGATGCTAGCGCTTCAGAGCGCATTAGAGTCATTATGTCTCCCTCTCTCCCTAATGGGTCTGGGACGGTGCTGTGCTCCTGCCTGGCTGCCTGCCCGTGGGACCAGCCTCATCTGCCACAGCCTGGCCTTGTTGAGGACCCCAGGAGGGACCAAAACAGGGAGTCCTCTCTTTACACTGCCAGCTGGGGTAGGATGCAGCGGCAGTTTGCTCTTTGGAGATGGGAGGGTCCTGCCAGGGTCACTGGTGCCACTCCATCACATACAGCCTGATATAGAGCACTGCTGGGACAGGAGGGGAGGTTTTAGTTACCCCAGGAGCTTTCGGTGAAAGATATTTCAAAAACCTTTTGATGGGTTTAAGGAATGGGTTTTTTTTCTTTTTAATTTGCAAGGAATTTGGAAACAATCTGGTAATATGTTATTTCACTGTTTTTTTCAGATAAGTACTTAATTTCTGCTTTGATGCTCATCTGTCTGGTGTTTTTTTCTTTTCTTTTGAACAAATTATCGGCTTTAGTTTTGCCAACTAAACATAAAGTTCTTTTCAAGATATATCTCACCAGGCCCCTTACCATATCTATGTGCTTTTTCTGGTACCTGTTTCCATGTCAAAGCACCTTTCCTCATCATGGGCAACCAGAGCTGCAGACAGAAACACAAGGCCTCTTGCCAGGGCATCTCGTGGTTCTCTATCTGCTCGTGCCGAACTATTTAGATCTGATGAAACCAAGAAGAGAGAAAAAGGAGGAACAGCAGAAGCAATGTCAGTGTCAAACTCTCTGCCCAGTACTCATGAACATCAGTGGCAGGTAGGAGTAACCAGCTGTAAGAGCAGGAACCGTCACGTCCAAAGGATCTTTGGCTTTTCTACTGAAACTCCTAACAGGCCTGGAAACCAGTGCTTCTCCCCTGTACTCGGCACTGGTGCGGCTTCTCCTTGAGTACTGGGTGCAGTTCTGGGCCCCTCACTTCAGGAAGGACACTGAGGTGCTGGCATGGGTCCAGAGGAGAGCGACCAGGCTGGGGAAGGGACTGGAGGGAAAGTCTTATGAGGCTGAGGGAGCTGGGGTTGTTCAGCCTGGAG
>JANHGN010003150.1:103528-113716 GCA_024605025.1 Megaceryle maxima
GGGTGATCAGACACTGGAATGGACTGCCCAGGGAGGTGGTGGAGTCACCATCCCTGGAGGTGTTTAAGGAAAGATTGGATGTAGAACTTAGTGCCATGGTCTAGCTGATGTCATGGTGGTGGGTCATAGGCTGGACTTAATGATCTTGGAGGTCTTTTCCAGCCTCAGTAATTCTGTGATTCATTTTGAGGAGAAAACTAGGAACTGACTTCAGAGCAGCAAGTCATTTAATCTGAGGCACTGGGGAGCCTTTGGATAGCAGAGTTGTTTTCTCAGGGACATTCTTTAAACTCATTACTGAGAAAAATAAAACTCCTACAATAAAATAGCAATGTTTCGAGGCCTCCTCTTTCCTTAGTTTTAGTTAACAGTGATAAACTACACAGGCAACAGTGTGATAAGAGCTGCCTTTGGTTTCCCACAGAAGGGAGAAGGACCTAATGCAAGATCTTTCTGCATGTTACCTGCCTCAGTATTTCAACCTGTAAAGCCTTGTCACATCAGATCAATTCTGAGGACACCTTCTGAAACATCAGGTTTTCAGTAAGGTGTACACTAGAGGGTCAGCCCTGCCTGTCAATCAGCATACACGGACTTTGCAAGTTATTTTACAGAAGCCTCTTAACACAGGTATCTGCAATCAAATAAAAGAAACCACCAGAAAGTCAAGAGCAATTTGCATTTCTAAATGTCTAGAAACATGTTCTGCTTCCACCGAAGTTTAAATACAGCCAAGTTTACATAAGAATTACTAATTAGTTGTAAAGGTCACGCCTTTTGAATAGATGCATATTGGAGGTGTGAAACCTATTAGACTGTGGTATTCTACTTAGGCTCAGCGCTGAATTTGGTTTAAATAGTGTTACATTGATTTGATGAGCTGCTCAGATATGCTCAAGCTTTAATTGAATGTATTAGAAGATGTTAATTCTAACAGACACACTCTTAAAAGCAGTAGCTTAGTGATTTGAAATTGCTTTCGAGTCCAGGCCCTTGCCAGTTTTAGAGAAAGATGTATTTTGTAGTCCTTAATCTGAGACTGTGTGTTAGTAAATATCTAAGGAGAGGCCCTTTCTTTTCCTTTTCAATGTGAATGAGTGCCCTTTGAAATCCAAAAGGGAATTGATGTAAATTATTGACTGCCATTTAAATGCCTTTATAAGCTAATTAGTGCAAAATGTAAAATGTTTCTGAGCAGCAACAAGCAACAACCATGAAAATACAGGAAAGCTCATTTGGTTCTTCAATATACTGGGGGAACAAATGCCCTGATGCAGAGAGTCAGTGACAAGTGAGGAGCATGATCAGTGCCTGCTGTGAAACTGCTATAAAAACCAGGTTTCCTTGTTGTAACTGTGAGCGTGCAGTCGTGGTGCACACTTGAAACAGCAATGGTGTACCCACCTTTAACCTACATGGCTGGGATAGCCATGTCTATCTGGGAGACATTGTGATGTTTAGGGAAACAGCCAAGACTATAAAATAGGTCACTAGCTGGAGTCTGCCCAGGTCTGAAGTGGCTGAAAGTCATTACCATCTGCTCCTCTGAAATGAGGTGCTGGTATCAGTCCAGTTCCTAGCAGATAGGTATCCACACTGTAAAAGAAATCTTCAATAGTGATCCTAGTTGCAAATGGGGTTGGCAGAAAGGAGCTGTGGGCTAAAGGCCCTGTAAGAGCTCTTTCTAGCACATACAGACAAGATGGTGGGTATCTGAAGATCATTTGTATGTTGTTCCTCTATGATGCATTAGGAAGTAATTCCTCCTTGCTGTTGTTAGTCTGGGACCTTTCACTGGCCAGCAGCAGCCATTAAGATCAATATCTGACTAATAATATCTTTGTTTGAGAAACATTTCAGCTTTACAGCTCTAGGAGGAGATATACCCATATAAACTTCTTTATGGGACCTTGGAGAGACTGACCTGCACCTCCTTTGTGCCTCTCTACATGTGTGCTGACCTCCTCCTCACAGCCAGGTAACTTCTCCCATCTCTAGGGAAGATTTAGCTGCCTCTCACATGCCACAGCTAGAGCATTTGTACATATGAATGGGCAACCAGTGTAAGTGAGGACTGCTCTAACTTGCTTATGTAGTCATCCCCTCAGTTAGAAGCTTCCTTTCTCACCGGGTAGACATCCTGACCCACTCAGCCAACTGCTGCTTAATTGGTTAAATGCTGGTGGGGAATGGGCAGTGGAAGATATTCCCTTCACAGAAGGAATAAGCATCACACTGCACTCAGGAGAACTCATGGCTTTTTCTGACTCAGACCACTATTGCTCCCACTGGTGCTCTAGCAGTGGTGGGAAAAGAGCTTACAGGGAGCAAAGTATCCCAAACCACAGAGCAGGCACCGCCTGTGCAGCCAGCACTTGGAAACCAAGCGTCCTCTAAGAGTTCTTTCAAGTTTCAGCCATCATTACCATCTTATTAAATAGCTAATAAAGACTGTACAATGAAGTATTTATGTGAATATACACATTTAATCTAAGGCGAAGCTTTTGTCCTTCTCAAATCAACTGAAGAAGACTCTAATTACAACAGTTTCGTGGCTGCATCACTCTACTCAAATTAATTACTCTGCAAAAGTTAATACAACCAAAATTATGTTGTGTGCCTTGAGAACGTTGAGGAGAGAGAAGCACCACTTAGGGCCCATTTTCCTTCCCTCCTAGCCCATCCGATCACCCTGAGCAGGTGTAACGCCTCGCTCCACCACTGCCAGGGCTCTGCTCTCCTTCCCCATCCCACTCCTCTCCTGGCCTGATGGAGCTGGCAGCTCCTGACAGATCATCCTCATTTATAGCCCTGCTTCCTCCAGCACCAGCAGCGAGTCCCAGCTCATCTCAAGACTATTAACAGCACAACAAGGTATTCATACATTTACTAGACTTTGTATCCTTTCACACGAAACACTCATTCCTTTGATCTCTTGGTGAGAAGGGATTTCCTTGTTATGTCAAACTATTAAGGAAATGAAGAAACAGCCCCATACAATCCCTCTTCCTGTATTAATGGTAACAAGATATTCAACAGAAGAATTTTTTTTCCCCTAAGAACAGTACAGTGACTGTAAACAGCACCAATATTTCCAATCAAGTTGTGCTACCTCTTCTGACAGGTCTGCTCCACTCATTTTTGCTGTGCAGATAATACTGTCTTGGGCTGGTAATTAAACAGAATACAAATTTTTACACAGTCATTTCATCCTTACAAGTCAGTGTTTATCTTACAGTATTTTAACACAGAAGCCATTGCAACATGCCAGCCACCACAGCTAATTAAGAGCTACTGAGTTTCTATTTTTATATAATGAGATTACCTATAAGTAAGAGAGTACGAAAGCTTCATAAAATACCTTTGCATTCACTTCCAGCTTGACATCAGATTTACACATACACGTACTTGTGTGTGTGGTCGTGTATTGAAATTGTAAGCAAATTCAAGGAGCCATCAGTGCCTATTCAGTGTTTCATCAGCCTACAGTAGAAAGGTTTTTTGTCTGTCTCCACCCTCGCGCATGCACCTGGCCAATATGTGTGACAGGCAGCATTCGCCACTTTTCCATAACAAAACAATTCTGGTTTGAATGGCATCTGATTGGCCCTGCTGAGAGAGAACCAAGAGCTCCCTGAAAGGGCTGAGCACTTCAGTTCGTCCTTGCAAAGGCCAGAAAGAAGAGCTTTTCAGGTCACAGTGTTTCTAGATACATAAAAGGGGTCTGAGGTCATATTTAAGAGTTTTTAACAACTCTCACCACACTCTCTGCCATTCAGCTTGTGGATTGGCAAGTGGAGAGAGAAAGGACAACATTAAATAAAAGTGCATATTCCTCCCTGCCCCCAAATATTGCAAACCCAGCATTTCCCTAACCCCGTGTTCTGGGGTTCAGAAGTTTCACCCCCAATTGCACGACACAGTCACAGCCAGATGCTGGTGAGCAATGAAGACACAGCAACAACTGCAGCAATCGATGTCTACCGTATAGAAATGAACAGCAACACATGCCTCCCATCCCCCTTCTCATTCTGGCAAGTGAACACGGATGTCGGATGGCATTAACGGCTGCCAGCTGGGCAAACAGAGCAAGTAGGTCAAGAGCATCACTCCTCCAAGAGTTTTCTTTGCTAAATATTGTGCTAACGACTGCATTATTGCTCATCAGACCGAGGTTCTGAAACTGGTGTTAAAAAAATCCTTCGCATGATCGCAGAGGTGAAATTTTCCATCTTGAGATGTTTCAGGTTGAGCAAAACCACCCATTTCTGATAAAATGCCTTTTGATATTAAAATCTGCACTCAGGCCTGTCCTGATTGCACAAAGCATCTTTCACCGAAACAGCAATTACAGTTGGGTAAAAACAACTGACTGAAAACTGTGTATTAGGGTCTAGAAAAGCTCTAATGGAGATTTAACAGACTTACTCTAAAGAATTCTTTGGTTGAGCCTGAATCCAAAGTGCCATAGGCTATTTCAGTTTGTTTAGCCAGGTCCTCTGCGCTCTCTATGGGAGAAACCATCCTTTCCACCGTAAGGAAGGCAGCAAGATTAGCAGTGTAGGAAGAGATAATGATGAGAGTGAAGAACCACCAGACTCCTCCAACAATTCGCCCTGAGAGAGATCTATGGAGAAACACACATCATCAAATTGCTTTGAAGACATTCCTTGATGGCTTTAATTAATTGAAGAGAAATTCATATGCACAACCCTTTTGTCCAGATCCCCCAGGTATAGGTGAAGACGTGGACTATGAGCCAGTAGGAGAGCAAACTTGGTGTCCACCTGGCCTTATCTAGTTAAACACTTTCTCTTTCAGTGAAAACAGTTGATTAAGAAATGATTCATCTGATCCATCCCTATTGGAGGCTTGGAGAGGAAAAAGCTCTCCTGACTTCCACAGACTATTTGCTGGAGAAGCCTTTTGCCAGAATCCTTTTGTCTTCTCTGCTTGCTCAGCCTTTCCCTGAGGTTGGATTTGCCTGCTGCAGTGAGCCAGCATCGTGTCTATGAGGGGGCTGCCCATTTTGGAGGACAAGAATGTACCTTTTACTGCATCAACTCTCAAAGTCTAGGATGTAGTAAGTGGCAGAAATGAATCTGAGTAAACATGCAAAGGGATAACAAGAAAAAAAAAAAAAGAACCAGTATTGTTCTCTCATCACAACCTAGCAGGAATGACAGACTGAATCTGCATATTGAAGTGAGGAGAGAGGCTGGTTTGTTTTATGTTTTACATTAATTAAAATTTGCATGTTGCACTGTTCCAAGTCAAGTGTATTCCTGCTTTATAACCACTAGAGCAACACAGAAGGAAGGAGAAAAAAATTTAATTATGTTCTGGTTTTGGTTTTGTTTTGTTTTCTGGTTTTTTTTAAAGGACACCATAGGGACTAAAAAAGCCTATTTGTAAACATGTAATTACAAAATGCCTAGTGGTCAGGAGGTCTAGATCCTGTCAGTAAGAGCTCTTGATGCTTTAGAGCAATTGAACATCGGGCTCAAAATATTTTTTCAGGGCTGAAGGATGCCAGTGCTGTGTGTGGAATTTCCCCACCATGTGCAGGGCTCATTCTTCAAACAGCATGTTGACCATAAATCACTTCAGAAGCTAAGACAAAGCTAGTTCATATGTTTTCCCTTAACTCTACTGATACCACTGAAGGAAGAATAAATCCCAGACACATTAAATCCATGGAGCCTTGGTGCTGTAGTCCTCGGTTTGTGTGAAGGGAAGAAAGAAAGCAAGAAAACTCTTACCTGTTTATTTGTTTCCATCAAGCCCCTCAGTGCCATCCCCAGACAGTGGGTACAAGTTGTCCTACCAACAGATGGAGACAGGAAAAAAAAGCAAAAGGCTCATGACGTGCCCCTGCCCCACCCACACAGGGGTGTTAGCTGGTAAACTGCCTAGTCTTGGCTAAAGCCTGGACTGCCTGAGCCATTAAAAAATCCCACAGAATTGTTGAGGAAAAAAAGAAAGAAAAATAATATCCATCCAACATTAAAGAAACACACTAAAGAAAAAGAAAAATCACCAACAAAATAAAAACAGAGAGAGCAATCTGGAATAGGTGAGAGGAATGTGGAGAAACAAATTAGGAGGTGAAGCACTGCTATTCTCCATTCTCCTCCGCCCAGGAAGCTGAAGCAGCAGCTCCCGTGGAGAGGGCAGATGCAGGCTGGCTTCTACAGCTTACAGCACACACCGCCTGCCAGCGCGGTTAGCACCTCAGGGACTGCTGCGGCAAGCCCATACCAATACGCAAGGTGCTGCAGGTGGTTACAAAGCTTAGGGAAGCTTGAAGGTTGAAGTGTCACCTCTTTGTCCATCAGGAAGCAATGACTTTCCAGCTGTGAAGTCCAGGAGACATCGCCGTTGGCTCTGGCCTGCATGCACTTCCTCAGGGCAGGCACACATCACCGACAAGCATGGGAGGCTTTCCCGCCTTTCTTGAGGGCCTCCCAAGAGGATAAAAGGCTTCCCAGTTTCAATCTGGGCCTTGCTGCAGCTATGCTCACTATCAGAAGGCTACAGAGTAGCTGCAAAGGTTAAGTTGCAGAAATACAAATCCAGAATAATGTAGGAAGTCAAGGAATCTACCTCGCTCTACATTTTTTTAAGTATCAAGCGAGTATCCTGGGATTTCAGACAGCTAAAGCCCTTTCTGGCCATCTCCCTTACCAGCTGGGGCTTGGCTTTAGCTACTTTGTAGAACTTGATACCCTACATCCCAGATCAGCCTCTCACATGGGCTAATGTAACTTTAGCCAACCACAAAGTAGTGCCTGCTGAACTCATCGTGTAAGGCTCCCTTTGGAGCCAGTGGAGAGAAAGAGTGGAGACAGACACCTTCAGAAAGAGATCTATCTCACTTGCTGTAGTGTTGGCTAAGTCTGAAGGTGTCCATCTGTCTCATGACTTTGAAGGGAACTGAGATGCCTGACTAAAACACAGCCTATTGCTTTTAGATGGCCACATCTGGTGAAATTAATCTCCCTTTTGTTTATTCCTTCACTACACACTTTCCATCTTCAGAGAAGACCTGGAGTTGAATTTCTCCTCCCTGCAGCGAGATGGACAGAGACAGACCGAGCAGGAGCCTGGGCAGCAGGTACAGCAGATGAAACATCCACTTGCATACAGCCAGACCAGCTTTAGCTGGGGTTTCCAGCTTCCTGTGGCCATCTTGCTTTACAGTAGGTCTTGGTATAGGAAGATTAAAAAAAACCAAAAAACTTGCCAGGGTGTTTAAATAAACTCAGTGGAATTATCTGGAACAAAACAGTAGGTGTTCATTCTCCCTATAGTTTCCCATAGGAAATGTCTTACTTGCACTGGTAGCTGCCCCTTCTGTTAGCAGGACAGACAGGTTGCTGGGATGAAGATATGCAGAAGACAAGCACTTTCCAAACCAATTTTCCTCAAGCTCACACTGCTGTAACAACAAAAAGTCTGTGTTGAGCTGCATGCTCATACAGCATAGCACACAGTGAGAGAGGGAAAAATATCTTGCAACCTGCGTGAACCAAGTCAGACAGATACAGGACAAAAAGTGGAGAACAGCTGAGAAGCAGGGGAAGAGGGGCACGGCTGGATCCCTTCATGAAGAAGACACTTCCCTGAGGGTTCTACATGCAAGAAAGGGGTCTTGCTAGATGAGGACCAGAGCTGTTCTCAGAAGAGTTGAGGTCACTTGAAAGAAATCTGGATATCACTACAGAGTTGTCCCAGAGTCTTCCAATGAGCATGAAAAGGGAGATTAAAAGGCTGCTACTAGGAAGCTGTTTGGACTAACATGGCTGGAATTGGTGGTAGCACAGGATGGGGCAAAAGAAAAACAAACCAAATCAAACCACAAAGCTGACACTGAAGGAAAGACAGACATACAGACAGAGTAAAAGAACAAGAACATGGACAAGCATGGCGTGGCAGCCTCCTTGTCCAAAGGACCCCAGTTCCCCCAGTCCATCTGCTGATATGAAGACTCCTTATACCCACTGCAGGGCTGGTGTAGAGGGATGCGGGAGAGAACGGGTTAGTACATAAACACTGGTCTGGTAGAAAGAGAATATTTGTACGGGTTGTGCTGTGAACCACATAAATGTTTGTTCATTACTCAGATAATAACCACAGAAAAATCAATCACAGCTTCTACTATCAGCACCACTTTTTCTGATGAAGGCATACCTGTCCAAGTGTGCAGTGTTGTAATTTAAAAACAAACTACTAATGCTTTACCCCAACATGTCATTTTCCAAATTACCTCAATAAATAGATACTTTGCATGAAATTATTTAAAATTGAATTAGCATGTTAACAAATGAGAGGAGTAACAAAGACCTGGAATAACAGAATTATAACTTAATTATCAAAACAAGGTCAGATGGTGTTTTCAAAAGGAAGTAAACAGGAAGAGTGCATACCTTGAGAGGAAATTTAAAAGGAAGCATGGAGTCAAATGAGAGCAAATTAGTAACAAGAGAAAAACAAAATAAATATTCAGAGCCACATTCAGTTTCCAGGAGAATAATACATTCAAACAAAACCGCATGTATTTATCAAAATAACTTGAATTTTGTTTCTACTCACAGCCAAAAAACATGTTTGTTTCCTATAGCATATAGAAATAATAAGCTTCTTACACTATTCAGTTTTTAATTGGGCTCTTCTGGTTGATGCAAGGCGACTGTTACATTGACAAATAAGCCTAAACAACTTTGGTGCAAACTCTCCTTGTCTAGAACCCCTTCATTTTCTGACACACGTCATCTGGTTCCCCCTAAGCTGGGAGCTCCATCCCTTGCTCACACGCCCGGCCAGCCCTCGACCTCTCATGCTGGCCTCACGTGGCCAGACAGCCCTTGCTTTGGCTGTTGAGACAGAACACGATAAATAAGAGCATCTAAAGCGCTGACTTGAGATGCTTCCATCATAGGAATGGGCGGTGGGAGTTTCAGACATATCTAGTTATCCAGCTCTCATTGCTGTTTTGAAAGTCCCACAAAGTCATTCCCATGGCCTTTAATAGGAGTCTCTTGAGCCTTCTACTGTGAAAATAGGGATCTAGAAATACACCCTCTTAAATGACCAACCTCATGAGATTATTTTTAATGAAGCCCCTGTCTTTTTCCATCAGCAATTAATTAATCTAGCCTCTTTGTTCCATATGAAGAAAGAGCAAAATGAAAATACGTGCTCTCATAGAGATTTCAAAGATACTTTCTCTCAGAACAGTGTTACCAATTTGACCGTGTTTTCTCCCGATTCCATTTGCTGTACACATCTTACATTAAAGCAAGTTTAATAATCTACTTTTGATCCATCAGAAGTGAATTTTCAATGCTTTAGCTCACTATGCAAAAAACACAGCAGCCTTTGATAGCAGAACAAAAACTGCTGGAACAAATGTTGATTCCATCAAGGGATGCACTAACCCCCATCCTTTGGCTGCTATCTGATTCTGTTTAGAGGACTCCTATTAAATACAAAGAGGAGAGTATAGGGATATATCCTCTGGAATATCCACACAGCATACTCACCGAGGATAGATCTAACTAGTCATTAGATGTCACAGCTGTTCCACACAAAGGCAGCTGAAAGAGCCTTTATCAGCAAGTACAAAAGTGATCTCTCCAGACTGCTTGTCGGCATCTCTCTACAAGTGCTGTACGCTCTCATATAAGAAATTTATTCAGAGAAAACTCACAATGGAAGAATGAAGCCCCTTTTAATGGCAATAAAATAGTATGAAACATTCATATAGTCAGTGTACTGTGAATGGTGTAACCTTACAAGGATTAAGAATGGAATACTTGGGAATAGTCCCTTCTATGGAAAGAAATTCAACATTTAATCAACTTAAATCAACACAGCGGTCAAAGGAACAGCGCTACTTGAATTTAAACCAAAGTATTAAATTTCTCTTTTTTTTTCAGTAACAATGCATCTTAACTGCCTGGAATCTGTTATCATGAAAGATAACAGAGTAATTGGACAAATGAGGGCTACACTATACATATACTGATCTAACAGCTTCTGAAAGACAGATAAAATAAATAAGTTCACCGCTGTCTCTTTTTAATTTTTTTTTTTTTTTTTGGTAGGTATTTCCAAGGCACTTATCATGGTGGTATTAAAAAAAAATAAGAGTTATATAAGGTAAATGGCTAAACATGTCAAAGA
>JANHGN010003150.1:113726-130655 GCA_024605025.1 Megaceryle maxima
ACATGAGAGCTTAACAAAAATCCTATACACTTCTATTTAACTGTCAATAAACAGACCTAGTGGAAACAGTGCAATGCCTGCAGCTTTCCATGTGATGTCCCAGTGCTTATTTCCCGGTCCTTTATATTGGGCACACACATGGTCAACAGCAATTTAAATGTGACCACTACTCATCACCTCTAGCAGCAAGCAGAGAGGCAAGGATCTGATGTGGAATTTAGGCGTAAAACAGGGACACAGTGTATGAACAAGAGGAGAAGGCTGACAGCTGTAACTGCACGGTGAGGCACACCCAACACCCCTAACGCACGGCGACAGCCAGGCAAAAATGTGTGCCTGTTTTTACATAGGGTATATATGCATCTGTCCATAAGTCTGAAATCTAATCGCTGCTATCAAGGCTTTTAAAACATTTGTGGGACTTGCATCACGTACCTACAGGCACACGCTGACACCTGTAAGTCCTGGATTTAGCTGCCATGATTAGCAGATTTGAATGTGCAGTGACTGTGAACTTAAAGGATCATTATTGCATTATAGCAGGTGAAATCATGATCCTTTCCATGCAACTTCATAGGAGTTTTGTCACTTGCTTCACTGAGGCTACTCAAGATCCCTACCACTATATGGACCAGGAAAACCTGGTAACTTTTCAATGATTTAGGTGTTGAAAAAGGTACAGAAATACGGAGATTGAAAAGGTGTATTTCAAATAGAAGTGCTTAGAGAAGATCTGTTTCTCTTGCCTTAATTGTTGTTAAAGGGAAAACCACATCCGGTTTGTACTAAGCACCTATATTTAATAATTAAAATAGCTGTAGACTGGTTATTAAAATATTATCATATAAAATATAACTAGTGCTCCATCACTAAGAAATGAGGGAATTTTACTGCTATCACGGGCACATCACCAAAGCGTTCTGCCATGGTAAATGCAGAAACATTTAGAAGAAATATGTGATACTTCTACATTATATTTTATGTAGAAATATATTATTCAAAAAACATTTGTGGTATGCATTGTTCAATTAGAGAGAACTCTACTATTCTCAGGTGGTTTTCAAAATGCCTCTTTGAAAAAGAAACAGAATTCTTCAATAGCTTATACCAGTGCTCTCTGTTAGGTTGGAAGTACTATCGAACACGTTTTGCTACAGCCTTAAACTGACTTCATGAATAAGAAAAATCTTTACGGAAACTGGCAATGCTTATTAGACCATATTGACCATGAACACAGGGACAACAGATCAGACTGGATTGAAGTAACGATAAACACATGGGGTAGCGATCAATAAATGTTAGAGGGGCACATAGGGAGAGCTGAACATATGCAAGACGGGTAAGCAAATTAGTGACAGATGAAAGGATTGTTGAAGAAGAACAAAATCAGAGAAGTTAGGCACAGAAGAAAGTAGAAAGACTAGCAGAAGCCATGATGGGAATGAAGGTGTTTTAAAGTGCTGTTGCATGTGACTTTTAAAAAGAAATCTTCTTTTGTAAAGCAGAATATGTTATATGCACCAAGGAGATGACCGTAAAATGAGATATGCAGCAAAAACACGGTAGCCCTCCAAGCATTGCTGAAAACAGAATACCCTATGCATTTTACAGCCTCAACATGGTGTATATAAGTTTGGCAGAAATGCATAAATGGTATTACAAAGCAATGCCTCTCACTCTGGAGGTGAATGTTGGCAAGCATGGCGGCTTGATGTGGATGCTTAGCATTGAATGGTATGTCAAAAGAAAAAATTTGGAATTAAAAAGAAATTTGAAAAAGTAACATATATGCACCATGGCATCAGAAAATGACCATAAAATGCAAAAAGGTGATGGAGTGATATGGAACAAACCTTGGAGAAATATCGCATCCTTGCTGCATAAAGGCACCCAGGGAAAACCAAAGGCTGTTAAATATTCCAAACTCATTTGGAGGGTCGGGAGGATTCTGAGGGTCACGTGGTTCTTCATTGCTGTCTTCCAAGTGCCATTCGTAAGGGCTGAATCTGCTGACTAGGAAAAGAACTACGCTGACGCCAATGTAAGCAAAGACTATACACATCCAAATTTCATAAGCCAAAGGATCCAGGAAAGAGAATACGCCCGGTTTAGATTTCTGAGGCTTCTTGATCATGATGGAGATGCCCAGGCTCATAAAGGGTTTGGAAAAGTCTATGACTTCTTCTCGCACCAATGTTATGGTGAGGGGGGCAACAGCTATATCTGCTCTCTGAAAAGGGAAAACAAACCCAAGTTAGCTACAGAACACTTGCAACATAATCACAATCTAGAGTCTCAGGCTAATGAATCAGATGATAAATTACAAGAGTAGGAAATTTCTGCAGTCACTGAAGTTAAGGACTACACGATAGAAAATGATTAACAAGAAAAACTGCAATCAAATCTGTGCAAGGGCCTCACGATGGAGGCAGATATGTACTGACACGTATTTATGTTTCTATTAAGTAAAAATGGATGAATAAACACTGTGTGAACTGGACAGTGAGATGGCAACTCAAATGATCTCATTTTCCAGTAATAGCCCGTATCCATCTTTCTTGAAGACTTTGGGGCAAATTATGTGTTTGTTACATTTTAATTTTCTCTTTTGCATTCTTTCAGCAAGTTTTCTTGCCTCACTGATTAGTCCAGGATCTTTAAAAGGAACCTAAGTAATCAGTCACTGAATTTCAGCTGCAGTTGGGCACTACCACTTGTCCACTCCTTTGAAACCCCACTACAATAAGGGATAGAAAATGGTAAAATAGTGAGGTAATAAGAAGCAGGATGGTAAAATACTGGGGTAATAAGAAGCAGACAGCCCACCCTGGGAGCCCCTGAGAAGTAAATGGCCTGGATTATCTGAGAAGAATGCAAAGCAGTATTTTTCAGCATAATGTACACCATTGTGTTTTACAGAAACTTAGCTCTACAGAACTATAACGCAGACCATGCTCTGGGGCTGTGTCATCTGGAAGCACAGACTCATCTCAATGCATGTTGGTAATACCCTGAACCGATACCCTTCCCTTCAATCAATACATCTTTCCTGGATTCCCTGGGAGGGTAAGAATGCAAAGTAAAAAAATTTACTTAGTTGCCTGATTAAAAATAACATTCTGGAATAGATTTTTGACATATTTAATTGCATCTGTATTTCTACACCAGACAGATTCAAGTCATGCTATTCAGATAACCTGGCCTTGATTCAGCTGAGTACTTAAGCAGGTGTCAGAACTTGCAACAGAGGGGTCTAGAATGTTAAAAAAGGCACCCTTTTCATTTCAAAATTATTGTTATGAGTGTCTACATAGCCACATACACTTTTCTGTAATCTGCTTCAAACACTCTAACTACTCATGTCATTGATACTTTTAAAGATGACCTTTCATTGGTAATTAAGAATTTCAGAAAGAAAAAATTATTTTTAGGGAAAATTTAACTTACCAGTACCTAAACCACTGTGCAACCTTTAAATCAGATTTTTGTTTTCCACTAATAAATATGTATCTCTTTCTGGTGGAAAAATAAAACCTGATTAAGTAGAAGTCTGAATAGAAGTTAATAGGAAATGTTAATAAGAAGTGATTAAAATCTGTGCCATAAAATAATTGAATATGCTTTTATGTAAATCTGATGGTGATGTACGTGACTTCCATAAATATCTGATGATTTATTCCTCCTTCTAGACAGTTGTGGGGTTTTTTTTGTTTGTTTGTTTAAGTTTAATAGGTAGAAATGTCTAAGGCTTCCCATAAGGTATCAGAGCCCTGTTCCAGCCGGTGCCTCAGTGGCACTGTGCAGCTCATGCCTGAGGCACCTTCTCTGTGTTTTAAGGCTGAGGCTATTCGCAGACCCGTTGGACTAAGGACTGGCCCACAATTGCCCTTCCCACAGCAAACCATTCTCTGTGAAGCACCCATCTGCACACACAACCTTTAGATTTGCTCCAGCCATTTGGGAATATCTCTAAACAGTCTGTATTGGCATGTCCAACTACCAGGTATATGTTCACTGCTTGGAATAATTGGATAAACCATGCCTGGGCATGGAAGGAAGCCATTCAGAAACCATGGGTGCACACTCTCCCAGCCCTCCTCATCACCTTTAGACATTCGTCTGTAGCAGGACACTGCCTTTCCCCTTGGGTGATCGCTTTCCTCCAGGAGAAACCCCTCCCCTCATCTGTGGTCACTTACTGCAAAAATCTAGCTTCACGTGGCTTGAACATAGCAACTGAAAATGCCAGTTGCCTTTGGATGCCTGGGTGTTTACTGGCTTTGCAGAGGAATGTGATAATCATCTCAGTGAGAAACTTGAGGGGACACGAGTGGAGCATGGTAAAGGGACTGGATGATACTGGAACTTGTTCACTGATGAATTCCCCCCAAACACATATTTGTCTTGTAGCTGCTGCTCGTTGACCTACTGTTATAAATATTAGATGTCTGCAGTCAGTAAGTATGAGATGCCCACAGAATATCAGCTTTAAATGTAGTCAGAGTCCAGAGCTGGCTGGAAGACTAAGCACTTATACCACAGCTACTGTATTTCGTGTTGAACTAATGAGGTACTTACAAATAAATCCTTATTAGAACAAGCTTAATGGATCAGGACCCCTGCAGAGACTTCACAATGATTCCACGCAAAGGGAAGCTTAGGTGGGAGGCAGGTGCCTTACTGCCTGGCACATGGACAACCAGCCCTGGAGCAGCTCAGCAAGGGAGGGAAAGGCTGGCTCAGCCATAAGAACATTTAGTTTCTGTAGCGTTTTCCTAGACTTGGAGAAATTTAATTCTCCCAAAGTAATATTTTAATTGCCAAAGTAGACACGGTGGAGCTCTTCCTAAGTGCTGAGACAGCATGCAATAAACTCGGTATCTCCTTCATGAGCAGCTGAGTTCATGCGGGATGGTCCTGTGGGGTCTTTGGGGGGATGAAGTTGATGCTGTGCTGAAGCACAGACAAATCAGTTTTTAAATGCCCGATTGTTGCCGTGTCCTCTTTCATATCGTACGGTAAGGATTTCTTTGTAAATGATTTGAAATTGCATTTTAATACTACAAGGGGTAAAAATATTTGTTCCGATACATTTCTGTCTTCCTGCTTTCCTACCATTTTTGATAGGTGTTCAATATACTGGAAACACCATCAAACACCCTCATACCTTAAATGAATATTGCAGCAATTGCTTTCTGAAGAGGGAATTAACATCAGTACAGACACAGGGTCTCAGGAAACCATTGACAACCAGGGCACTGAGAGTGGACCAGCTACAATCCAGCACCCAAGCCTGGTTCCCTGTATTAGTTATACTGGGGAGGTTAAAAACCAGGCTGCTCTTTGCTTATTTATTTAGGGATACAGTATTTGAAATGGAGAGTTTATGGGCAGCTCTAAGCACCCTGAAGGATCATTAATAAGTGCAGCACAGTTGTGAATTTCCTTCCCTGTTATGGCTGCAGATAAGCAGAACCCATAAAAATTGAGCTCGATTAAAGAGAACACAACCACAACCACAACCATGCCATTCCCTGCGCCAGAACTGGAAGGGGGTTTAAGAACTTCAACCACTAAGCTTTGCTAATCACTCATGACTAATGGCGTTTCAAACATCATCTTCACTGCATTTGAGCCGGGCGAGAAATGTCATGGATTCCTCTGAGGCTTGTTCTGTCTTTGCCTACTAGTGTGGGAGGGAGGGAGGGATTTAGAGAGGACACAGAGCACAGAGGCACTACCCACTCTGCTCAAAGCTGACCCTAGGGGCTGCAAACCTCAAGACTCTTAAGGGGAGAGAGAAAAAATAGAAAATGGAAATATCCTTCTACATGAAGAGAAACGATAAGATGTTCCACCCCTGTAATCCAAAAGGAGGGATTGAATGCTTCTGCTTGCAGACCTGAAGATGAGTCTATCTAACTTCAAAGCCATGCACTAGAGACAGCAAGAGACACCAGCTATGCTCCTGCCTGTACGTGCTTCTGGTGATTCACGCTTGCAGAACTGAACAATTTCTTTGCTACTGCCTCACTTTTCAAGGAGTGGGTCTGGGCTACTGTCACTTTGCAAGACCTTTGATGGGAAGCCAGTCCGCACTCAGACTATGTACAAACTGAAACAGAGGGACACTGCCTGATTTCCATTAGGAGCCAAACCTCCAGACACCCCAAAAGTGCCAAATTACCCAGCAGTGTCAGAAGAGACTACGCTGGAATGATGACCGATTCTGAGCATATTTTAGGACTTTTCAGTGCGGTCTGAGGTTTCCAGGTATCAGAAAAGGGAGTCAGACAGAGCTGTTGCTGTTAATACACATCACTTGTGATATCTACTGGTAAAAGCTACCTTGTAAAGAGAGTGCAGTATACTCAAGGCTAACAGGTTGTGTGGAGAGGCCAGGTCATGGGGACAATGTGTTTTTACAACATTAGCTCACACTTATTTAAAAACAACAGCTGATACCTGACTAGCAACATGCTGCATTGAAGTCTTAATGTGTATTAGCTGAGCAGTGTGAAGAGGTATTAAGGTGTAAAAACTGCAGCTGGCCCTGTCTGCCGTAGTTTGTCAATGTTAAGCCCGTGTGTGCTTTGTGTGGATGCCCATGGTTCTTTCTGAGACACTACTACTGTATGCAGATGGAGGAATTAAGGGTACATCTGCTTTTTGAGACATGGACATATGTGCTCGGATGCAGGTCAGCCCAAGTCTGGGTCCAGGTCAGCATGGCTCTGTGCCAGGGCTGTGGTCCTGTCCCCTTGCCTGGCAAGGTGCCACCACAGCTCAGGAGCTGCCTGGGCAGGGACCCTGCATCTGTCCATGCGTGTATGGGACATGGGTCCGTAGGGCAGTGGCATCACTGGGCTGCCTCTGGGCGCTTGTGCCTGGGCTTCCCTCCTGTAGAAACCAGGGGTGAGGGGCGAAGGGTGAGCTGCTGACACTCACAGCACAGACAGCCAGGCTCTGCCAAAGGCTAGGAGCACATGGAACGTTCTGAGGACAACTCAGAATTGAATGGGTCTTTCTCTGCTATGATCTGCTAGTCTTCTCTGCTACAATTCAAAGACTGTGTATGCCATCTGTAGTCTTTCTTCTGCTGCTGGGAGATCCAGAGAGTCCAGCATCATGTGAGGCTGGTTAGTCTGTTCAAGGCAGGGAGATGTGTAGGTGGTCCCACTCTGACAGACTGTGGAGGCTGCCTGCGTTCGGCCAACTGTCTGTCCTTTACATCTCTGCTTCCTTCTTTATGTTATTTTACATATGGAAAGGGCTTTATAAAAACCTTTTTTTTTCTTTTTTTTTACCTGAGGAAAGCTTTTAAAGGCTGTAAGGTCTGTCTGCGCTTTCCACTCCCAAAGCATTTGTAGTTACAATTAAGATCTGCCTTAAGCCTACTGTCAATTAGCCTCAGTGATGTGAAAAGCACCAGGCCCGGGGAGGGAAGGCTTTCCCTGGCTGAACAGGGAAGGAAGAACAGCAGCTGCTTTAAAAGGGGAAGAAGAAATAAAAAGCTACAGAAAGAGGCTTCCCTACAGAAGAGAAAAGACGATTGTCTGGTGCTCAGCGGCTGGTGGGTACAAAGCTCTGAGCAGCAGCCTCGCGGGGTGTGCGCAGTGGGAGATGCTGCTGCTCACCAGCCCGAGCGGAGGGCACGGCAGTACTGGGTGATCACTGGAGGACAGCACTTCCCTTGCTGGTTTGCTTTGCTCATTAGACTTAGATAGCAATTCAGTTTCCCAAACCGAGAATGATTTAGCTACTTCCCTCTTCTAAAATGTCCAGGAAAAAAGCTTCACCTATTTGCTATTTTTATTCTGTCAAAAGTTTCCAGTATGTTTTAGAAATTTCTCTTAGTTTAAAAATAATAGTGCTTGGTAGTTTGGTTTTTTTTTCCTGGTAGGAAGAGCCTTAGTTTGACACTGTCTTAGTACAAAGAGCAAAGCTTTTCTTCAACCTAAGCTGAGGTTTTTGATTTAAGAAAAATCAAATAAATGTCATTTTTATGTCAAATTTTCTTATTACCATTATTAATTATTGTTACTATTACTACTACTACTACCCACCACCATCACCATTTGAAAATTGCTAACAGATCACAAGGCCCTGCTAGCTCCTCTCCAACAAGACTTCTGGGTTCTCCTGTCTGAAGCAAAGGAGGCTGGGGACACTGGCTCCTCTGGAACTCTCTGTCCCCAGGGTTGCCATCCCGATGCTGCCCAAGAGCAAGCCCTTCGCTGTAACCAGGTTCATTTGTACAGCCTATTGCTAAGTGACAAGGAAAGGTCCAGGAGGGTCAGCTGAGATTGTCCTCAACTCTGGGGGGTCCTACAGCACAGCCAGCCCAGCTGTGATATGAGCCAGGAGAGGGAGAATTTGTGATAGGAATATTTTTGTGTCTATGCCCAGGTAATGGGTAACTTGCGGGACTGTTCTAGCTCCTTAGTTAATTCAGACCTCTGGCTAGTCTTGAACTGGAGTCAGCCTCAGGACCCGCAGTGCTGTGACACAGCATCCCTGCTGCTTTGGGTACAGCTCAGGGAACACTGAGAGCCTTCCCACCCCTCCTATCGCTTCCTCCTCCTCGCTATTCGGAGCCCTCCGACGACACAGTGGTCTGGAGGCTGCCAGGACTGGGCTGCACTTTCTCTCCTGACTCTACGCTGCATCCCACAGGAAACAAGAGTGATAGGAACAACGAACTGGCACAAGCTAAACATTAATTACAGTTAAATAGGGTTTTGGCATCCAAATGACAAGCCATTCACTTCCTATGACTGTCCTAAGAGCAATTTCAGAAAAGAGCTCTATAGATGGGGCTATGCAAAAAAGGGCACAGTATTCAAAAAGCCTGGTAAGACTTCCCAGCAGTGCCAGGTGGTGGTGAGAAGCTTGTTGGGTCAGGAATATGCTGTATTTGACAGATGACTACTCACTGTTTATCACTTGAGACAAATGCAATCTAAAAGATTGTGTTTTCTGCCACAGCTCAGTTCAGCTGCTGGAAAAGCAGTACCAAAACCAATCAGGCCCCTTTTATCCCCCCATGCCTGCCTAATAAAGGCCTTTAAAATCTAATCTCCCTCTTGTCTTCCCAAAATGGAATCCAGAGGAGCCAAATATGACAGTCATTTTACAGACAAGGCTCACAGGGGCAGGAGGGGTAACGTACAGTTTTAGCTCCCTAATAGAGTTTTAAGCCCCTGAGAGACAAAGGAAAGTCAGCACATAAATGAGGTACTTGCTCTAAATAATTAGGACTTCTAGAGCACTTTTCATCTTCAAAGGGCTTTGCGCACATCCTTTTGAGTGTGGTACACAGCCCCCCTCAACAGATGGAGAAAGAGGCCAAGGGTATTTCATGATGTTTGCAAACAGGGCTGGGAAGGGGGTTGGAGGGCTGGTGAGGTTTGTACTCTGAGCTGGGGGGCTGTTTTCCTGCCCAGAGGAAGGCAGGTGGATTTCTGTGCAGCTTGTCAGCTCAGTGCAGGGTGGGGAGCTAGCTCAGCAGCTCAGCAGCACTGGGCTGCACGTGCTAACCTGGGTCTACAGTCAAACCTCAAGGGATGCTTCTGACCTTTGAATAATTGAGCACTGCAGTGAAGAGGCTTCAGTAACTCAGCTCAGTGTGAGAAGAGGAGCTGTTGGGGGTCAGGGAGGGAAACTTTCCTCAGATTTTCATTAATGAGAAAAGATGAAAACTGTGCTTTGGAATACAGTTCCCCTTTTAGCAGGGGAAAACGACAGCGGTGGGGTGGGTTTGGGATTGTTTAAGGTACGGTCTGTGGTGCCTGTGAGGATGGTTTCTGCTGGTGTGGAAAGGTCACAAGCATGGTTAGGTCAAGGGGAAGTGGCTAGGGCTCAGTTTGATGCTAAGGAGGCAGAGCTCTCTGAGGCAGGCTTGTCCCAAGGGGTTGTGGCAAAGACAGCTGCAGCCAACCTGTTTATCATAGAATCACCCAATCCTTGGGTTGGGAGGGACCTTTAAAGGTCATCTAGTCCAACCCCCCTGCATTGAGCAGGGATATCTGCAACTAGAGCAGGTTGTTCAGAGCCTGTCCAGCCTGACCTGGAATGTTCCCAAGGATGGGGTATTGGCCAACTCTCTGGGCAACCTGGGCCAGTGTTTGCCCATGCTTATTGTAAAAAATTTCTTCCTTCTAACTAGTCTGAATCTCCCCTCTTTTGGTTTAAAACCATCATGCCCTGTTCTTTCACAACATGCTCTGCTAAAAAGACTGTCCCCACCTTTCTTACAGGCCCCCCTTTAAGTACTGAAAGGCTGCAATAAAATCTCCCTGGATCCTTCACTTCTCCAGGCTGAACAACCCCAACTCTTTCAGCCTGGCTTCATAGGAGAGGTGTTCCTGCCCTCTGATGACTTCTCTGGCCCTTCATCCAGGCGGATCTTGCCTTGTACAGCAGCTGTACAGGCTAATCTCACTTGCTTCATGTCCCAGAGGCAGTGGCCCATATCACACCTTTCCTCCTTTGGTGTAGACAGTCCCTGTGCCCCGGTTGTTAGCAGTGATTTCAGGTTCCCTTTTGTCATGCTTTTTGCCTATGGTATGCTTATTTTTGAAGTGAATAAACTGTTTCATTGCTTGTCACTTGTAAATGTATCAAAAGGACCCAATTACAGCTAATACTCTTGATACTGCTTCAACCACACACAGGGAAAATGGGGGTTTAAGTTTCCACTGCAATGTAATTATGCTTGTTACTAAAGTAGACCTTTGCTTCAGAGTTTCTTGATGTACTTGTATCCTCTAAGAGAGGTAACACTGGTTTCCCAAATCGTGCAACTGAGGCATGGGGAGTTCAAAAGATTTGCATAATATCAAATCTCAATGCAAATGGAAGGTGAAGATATAACCCAGGGGTCCAGACCCATTTACTTTCTCTAATCAGTAGATTTCCCTCCTTCCCCTTAATACAACACTAAAAAACGTTGCTTATATAAAATATTTTAAAGTCAAATAGGCTACCAGAATATACCAGTATGTAGTTCTGTTCCAGAATAAGAAAATTTCTTCAAATCTACCATTACTTTAAGAAGACTGATTCATTTGCAAAGAATTACCTCACCAAACATTTTTCAAGAATGATGACTATGTTATTCCAAGGAAATTTTGAGGTGACTTTTAGAAATTACACTCAGCCATGGAACAAAAGAAGGCAATGAAAATATTCGCTTCTGCTCAGATATTTTTAATAAAGGAAAGCTTGTTAAAAATAAACTGTAAAGAAGCTTTGGGTGGAATCACAAATCATCTCATTAGCATTTTGGGGAAAAAAAAAAAGCAAAGATGAAATATCAGCTTGTAAAGTCTTTTCTGCAAAGCCAATTTTCTCCCCCTTCCATCTGGTTTATCTGTATTCCAAAATTCTCATTTTCAAAGAAGTTTTTAAAATGGCAATTCCGGCCTGTATTTGTTCTTACTAAACAAAGCAATATACACCCAATATAGAAATATAAAAAGGAATGCAATGAATTAGACTTTTTTTTTTTTTTTTTTTGTGTTTGACAGGTGATTTTTAAAGCCAAACCCACGGTTTATAAAGAAAAAAAGATGTGGGTGATTTGACACCTGCACTGCTTCTTACCCTGCAAAACAACCATGGGGCTGAGACTTTAGTCAAACACAAACTGACATCAGTGATCCAATGAAGGCCAGCATCATAGGATCAGACCTTTAATGGGAAGGACACCCTCCCAGCACGTACAAGACTGATAGAGAAAAAGGAGGGATGGCAAATGCAGAAGAAGCATCTGAAGGGCAAACTAGAAATTCTGCTGTAGACAAGAATTTGAAATTTGCCCAATGCTGCTTCTCAACATTTTGTAGACTCTGATTTGGAGAACAGCAGTAAAAAAGTGACACTTGCCTGCAATGCAACAATTTAAAAAGTAGACTATAAAAATGTCACTACAAAGAAATACCTAGAATTTTATAGGTGGTATTCAAACATACGATCTTTATTTTGCAGTTTATTAACTTTGAGCATAACTTTTTATAAAGAACATTAAAATGAAGGTTAAGAGAAACTTACCCCATAGACCAGTTCACCCACCATGCCATTCCATATCTTAGTCTCAGGGTCCCTAGCTCCATATTTCCCATCTCCAACAATTGACAGTTTGTATTTTATTCCAACATGTTTTGCTATTTCAGAAGCTAAGTCTACACAATATCCTTCATATCTCTCATTCCCTTCTAGTTGTTCATGGTTTTTCTTATACATTACATATGGTGATTCCTTTGAAACAAAAGTAAAGATCAAAAGTCTATGAATGTAAAATACAGCTTTAAAACATACAAAATGAGAGCTGTTATTATCCTTTATATTACTGGCAAGTATTTACAAAAATTCCTGCTTTGGTACAGAAATTAGAAAGACAGAATTTTGCAGTTTAAAAATCCTTGGCTGATCCTACAGCCACACATACTACTGATTTTATTCCTAGTATGGACCCATTGAAGACAACAGGACTATTCCACTTTAACAAAGTTACACTTTTGTTTGCAGGATTAGGCCTGATTACACAGTCAAATAGCATCCCTGTAAGTAATAATTCAATTTTTAGTGTTTAAAGAACTGACATACCCAATATCTGTACCATCAAAATCATTTCCTAAGGCCCCAGTGGCCTAGAATGGGGCTCTGATGGAGACATTTTCAAAGCAGCCTAAGGGAAGCTAGGCTAAAATCCTCAGCAGCAATTTTTGTCACTAAATTCCCTTAGCCTTCTTGGAAAATTCTAGCTGAAATGCTGATTATATCTGGCTAAATCCATAGAAGTATAAAATACAATGCTCCAGGAAACAGCATAAAATTGGCTCACGCTTAGTGGAATTATAACAGGCATGAAAGTCACAAACAGGACTGTACAGAGCACATCTGCTAGAGGCATTGGGACTGACACAGGTGCTGCTGTTTGAGACACAGGAAGAGCTTTACTCCTCTGGAATTGTACAGGTATAGGTCGCTTTTCACCCCATGCTAGAGCAGTTCCAGTTCTCTACAGGCTTCATTGTGCCACCCTTACTCAGTCCACACGGGTTGAGTTTACAGGAGCTGTACCTGAGTGAGGGGGGCAAGATTTGACCCTACAGCAGGAAGGCCAGATCCTGCAGTCATTTACATACATGCACAATAACTTCACTTATGCAAGGCATCTGATTGAGTTCAAGTGTCAGAGGAGCAGCAAAGTGCAATGCTGAGCTCGGTGAGCTCCTCCTGTGAGTACACTTACTGATATACACAGAAGTTTGAAGGGTCAAGCCCTCAGTACATCTCCAGAAGATACTGAACTTCTCAGTCACTTGAAGTCACAGAATATTCAACATTTGTCTCCTGTCAAGGTGTCTAACACACCTCAGGAGCCATGTGTCTTGTTTCCTAAACACAAACACACTAAGAACATAAAACTTACCAAGATGGTAGTGACTACTATAGTTCTGTTCTCCACAGATGAAGTGTCATTAGAGGGCAGCTGATCTAATGCTGGTACAAATCTTTCATACTCGTTCCAATAACCAGCCTATAAAAATGGAGATTGTTACCTCATTAGGTAAGTTTACAAAGACTTTGGTGCATAACTTGTAACAGTCAAAACATATGGCTTTGTGACACTCATGCAACATTTTTGCCATTAAAGGACAACATTTGCTGTAATTTAATTTCATTAAAGAAAAAATGTTCTCAAGCCCACATGCAAATAAATAAAAGCCAAATCTAAGTGAAAACACATATTAAATTCTCCCTATCTGAATCCACATCATCATGGTGCCTGTGCAATAAATTCCCATGCATCCACAGCATAAGACTATACTCTAGACAAGAAAACAAACCACAAAGGACACTGAATAAAATTATTTTGTAATTTTTATCCATATTGTGCTGCAGGTCAGACAGTGACTAGAGTCCCTGCAGACACACCTGAGCTAGCTTTAGAGTAGATGCACAGACATTGTTAGCAATGCAGGCACAGTAACATTACATGCAGCACAGGATACAAAACCCTCTGTGAGCATGAGGTGACTATATGTCAGCTGGCTTGTGCTGACCTTCATGGTGCTGTGGCTACATTGCTATGCTATTACACTAGATTTTGTATCTCTGTACAGCACAGAAGTAACACTTCTGTCTGCACTGTGAACCTGGCTGAATGGCTGGCCTGCGTCCTCCATTTTGTTTTGTTATCAAATGTGTTATTTTGTTATCAAATATGTGCAGAAGAGTTTAAGGAGCCTCAACGGTGACTAAACAGATTAGGTACCTATCGCCAGGTGAAACCAGGGGGATTTACGTGCCTCAGCCATTCAGACTCTTCTCTTGATACTCCTGAGACCCTGCCTACCTGATTATTTTTGAAAATCTGCCCTAAATTTCTTTTATAACAGGGATCTAGGCAACTATCCCACTTAGGATCTCTACTTTATTTAGGAGACAAGAGAATGAGTAGCGAATCCTAATTAAAACCAAACTTATTTTCTGTTAATTTCAGAAGGTCTCTAAAATACACTGGCTCCAGCCTCACTATTGCCTGCTACAGAGAAGAAGGGAAAGATGGAGAGGAATTTAGGAGCTAGGGCAGAGCACAGGAACATGACAGCAGATATTATGCTCAGCAGTGGAAAAGCTCCCAAAAGGTTTTAAGGGAAAAAGTAGAGTTTGAAGTTGACATGGAAACCAACAAAGATATTAGGCATGGTGAATGGTTTGGTTCAGAAACAGAACAGAACAAGGTTCCCAGGATAGGGAAGACAGCAAGAAGGTGGGGTTTCCTCAGGGCCCTGTTATTATAGCACCTGTGTGGTGGTTTTGATTTTCATTAGTTTGTTGGAATAAATATTTGTGAAGATATGAAATCTGGATTCATATCTTGAAACTCACCTTCCGTGATCCAGAAGCTTTCATTTCATACACATCAATTGTATAGTTTGTTCTCCGCCCATAGGTGTCAAACTGGATATTCCCTGTCATTCCTTGAACTTGCACCTTAAGGGAATAAAGAGAAAACACATTTTAATAAAACATTCACTTTGTTTTTCTCTCCATTACATTTTGCAGGGACCCATGAGCTCAAACACAATTTTAATCTATATGAGACTTGTAGTGCTTTTGACACAGCCACTTACATTCTTTGTAACAAAACCAATTGCAGTTCTCTCAGTTTCAGCTGTACATATTCTTTGTTACTCAGTACTCAGCTGGTGACTCACTACTGCAGAATGAGCTGCATTTAAAGTATAAGTGAAATTGGGCCTGCACGTATGTTAAATGTAAGAAAGACTGGTTCTGCCATGCTCAGTCACGCTGGGTTCACTGATACAGCATGGAGTTACCAGCGAGGCACATGGAACAATTCAGTGCCATTAAATCCCTTGCAATATGGTATAGAATGATTTGCAATATGGAGCAGAATCTCGTGTCATTGCTCATTCTGGGAAGTGCTTTATTTTAAGATCAGTTCCAGTGCAGGAGAAAGGAATGAATGTCTTCTCTGAATGAGCACAGACAATTGTCTCTACTGCTTACGGAGTTTTGGTCTCAATCTGGATGGATGGGTGTACAGACGGTAAGTCATTATCATTACCTACTCACATGAATCATCTTAAGGGGAAGTATAAAGCACTTTGTTTCAAAGAAAGAATCTTTCTTATTTCCCTATATGAAAGGGTGAGATATTTCCATCTATCACTTATCAACGCTGACAAGCTGTCATCTCAGGCAGAAGTCTGAAACTTCAGCAGGGGTAAATTAGCTTTAATATTTAGTGAAATGCTGTAGAAGTTACAGGAAGAGGTGATGGAAGACTAGTCAAAGGGAAACTGTTCAGGGCTGCTGACTAACCTGCTATTTATGGTTTAGAGAAGGTGCAATCAAACTTGTTATGGTGGACAAGGCTACAAAAGAACAGCCAAAATTCATTGGACCTCAAATTATTTAGTGAGCCAATCTCAGAGTGACGTGCAAGGAATGTGATTTATTTTTTTTTAACCAATAAGTGGATTTGAACCTTTATTAAAATAGTTTATATCATTTCAGGGGTCCAGAAGAATGTGTGAGTTACTCCTGTCTCCAGAAAACTAGGGAGCTGAACAGGACTCTGAAAGCCAAATATGTCCCTAAGAGATCTTATCAACTGTAGACTGAGTAAATGTATTTGTAGGA
The DNA here is from genome assembly GCA_024605025.1 of Megaceryle maxima. NCBI lineage: Eukaryota > Metazoa > Chordata > Aves > Coraciiformes > Cerylidae > Megaceryle > Megaceryle maxima. The sequence continues at coordinate 129,909 of JANHGN010003150.1, forward strand.
TAGCTGACAGATACAACCTGCTGCCAGATGTAAGCTGCTGTGCCTGCTTTTGGCACTTGCTGGAAGCTGTCTGGCTACCTTAGCACAGCAGTGGACTTTATGTCTCAGCAGAGTCTGATTGGCCGGCTTCATCCTGATGCAGATTGAGACATGAGCATTGTGCACTTGATACCTTCTGACTTCAAACTGAATTTGTTTCTGTCTTTGGTGGGAAAACTCAGCACTTTTCACAATGTGGCTGCACCAAGGCAGGAAGAGTCACCAGGACTCAGAATGCTTCTGGGAGCAGTATGTGGAGGCAGTCACAAAAGGGGTCACGATTTATAACTGCCCAGATCTGTTCAGGTAAATTGTTGCTGATTTGATGTCTTAGAATCAGCTTTAGAAAGACAGACACACAGTTTCCAAGGCTGTAGGGAAGCAGACTCAGGTAGTGCCTATTTCCCTTTGCCAGAAGGATGACTATAGTGAGGCACCGAACCCTCTGTTGGCATAAGATATCTAAAGGAAACCTTAGGAAAATTATTCTTACCTGAGTTGTTGCTACACAGTGGAGAGGAAACATTGTTAAATCAAAGGGGTTTTAGAAAGATAGAAACATAGAAATGTCTGGGCTGGAAGGGACCTCTAGAGGTCATCTAATCCAACCCCCTGCTGAGAGCAGGGACAGCCTCAACTAGAGCAGGTTGCTCAGAGCCTTGTCAAGCCCCACCTTGAATGTCTCCAGGGATGGGGCCTCAACCACCT
>JANHGN010003150.1:130755-158739 GCA_024605025.1 Megaceryle maxima
AGTAGGATGTTGTGGGGGACCGTGTCAAAGGCCTTGCAGAAGTCCAGACAGATCACATCCACAGGTCATCCCTTATCCACTTTTCTTCCTGAAGCAAAGACTGAAGATCATTGTCTGACTAGAAGGAGAGTGTGAGGGCTGGGGTGGGGTCTGGAAGGCAGTGGCCCTTGTTGGAGGTGTATATAAACCTCATTTAAATAACTTTGAATACCTAAAACAATACAGGGCAACTATCTGAAAGTCAAACTTCTGCATTTTTTGCCAGTTTTGACTATGGCTTTGTATATCATAGGAATTATGTTTTTTAAATAAATCCTCCCAAATAAAGGAGTGTCCTGTAGCAGTGTTGGTTTTCTCTGCTGACATAAGTACTTCTTACCTCCTTCAGAGTTTTATTTTTTGCTTTTAATTAAGTTGAAATGGACAATGCAAGTTCTTCAACCATTGTGAAGGCTGAATTTAATTAAGTTATCTTCAGAAGTATGTAATGCTTCATTAGTGAACGTGCAGTCAGGGTAGTTGTTACGAAGTGCCATAATGGCATAAAAAGAGCTCTGGCAATGTGAGACTGAACCATCTCTCTCACTCTTAAGAGTGATATAATCTGATTATAACCTTCTATAACTCATTATAAACTTCCCATATAATCCTTCCAATTTGGTAATTTTGAAAAAGCAGTAATTAAGCTAAGTGTATAAAGGTTGACCGAGGATTTGTTTATACCTAGCATGGGCTTAATTCTGATCTCACTCACTCCACTTCTAGGCTTGCATTAATATAATCAATTCTAACAAGTTTGGCTTAGAGTTATTTGATCAAAAGCAGACCATATTGTTGTCTCTCATACCTACAAAAATGTTAAAAAGTTATCAAATTTTTCCTGTCATCACTTAAAACACAGAGCAGTGTAAAAAGAGTTAAAAATCAACAACATTACAGACATAAGTGAGGTAGAATCTCATGCAGTAACTAGTGTCTGGGATAAAAAACAGGTCACGCAGAAGGTAATCAGGCAAAGTGCAAAGTTATGCCAGGAATCAGAACTGGTTTCAGGCTAAACTGTGTCCGGGTTCAGGCTGGCGCTGAAATCCAGCAGTACTGTTATGACCAACAGCATTTTTTCCACTGCTTTAAACCAATCTGAGTTGACTTTTAGTGGCAAATCATCAAAATTCTAAACGTGTTTAAGTTCATGAATACACCTATCCCTGCAAGATTTACAACACACATGCTGAGGACCCAGTTTAGTTCTCCTAGTTGGATTTACAGCCTCATCCTAACTTCAGAACCCCCCAAAACATGTTCGTTTGCAAACTGGCTCATGCTCACTCTCATGGGAAGATTGGGTGTTACAAGGCACTCAGACTGTTGGTGCTCTGGTGTGGACAGTCAGGCAGCTGCTGCATCAGTGCCAGCGGGATGTGATTTTTGGCCAAAGTTTTCAGAGCTAATATGCCTTGCCCTCTATTGAATATGTTTTAGCCAATCTTTGGAGTTTCTATAAAGTTTGGGGTTTTTTTTTTTTTTTTTTTTTTTTTTTTTTTTTTTTTTTTTTTTTTATCCTGAGTTGCTTCAGCTGTGTGTGTGAATACAGAAACTCTGTGTACATGGAGTAGGAGTCAAGTTCAGTCCCAGCAGATCTTCTGCTGTTGTGGAATATACACATTCATTAGCTGGTATGTTTGCCCTTACCATTTTCAGTGCTCTTTCTATATCAATTCCTTGGCTCCACGGCACCGCAGGGTTAGCCAGGCAGTCTCCAGCACTACCTCTCCTGGAGACATCCACACGCTGTCTTCGGAGGTAACGGAATGCCTCTGCTATGACTAGGACTGCATCATGGGTCAGTGCAGACGTATACTAAAATTGATGCAAATAAAATATGTTGACAAAGGGCAATCTTAGAATTGCGCCAGGTTTATCAGGTCTAGTCTTTCTCTTTGTTAAAATACTGTTAGGAGAACCATGCTTGCAAACCTTTTGCTTCCTTCTCTGCCTTGCCACAGATGCTTTATGTAGTTTAAGAATTGATCTATTTCAATTAACAAATTAAAAATATTTTCATTTGATATAGCAGCAAAATAACAAAACTAGTTTATAGTTGCATAAAGTTTAAATTTAATTGGAAGCTTGCTCATCTAAATGAGTTTGCTACAAAAGTCTGCAATTCCACGCTGGCCCATACTGCTACCAATAGCAAAGAAGAGCTCATATTAGGTTTTTGCTTGGAGTATTCTTTTTCTTTTTAATAAGATTGCCAAGACAGACAGTTTTGAATTGAAGTTAACACAAATCATTTTTGTTTGGAGCACAGTCCTGATTGGGTAGCATCTGTGGCAAGGAACAGATCAGATTACTTTTCATAGAAGACAAGTAAGTAATCACAAAATACACTTTAGGCATTAAGTCTCCTGGGTAATTCTCCATCTGCCTTCTCTAACTTCACAGTAAATCTGAGGAGGGTGGTAAGCTTTGTGTAGTAGCAACCCTTCAACAAAACCCCCAGACTCCTTAACTACTTATTCATGTTGCTGTCAACTTCAACCATTGCTTGTTGTGTGTATCTGGTGACGCCCTCCTAATGCAGGAAATTTAGTGTCAACTATGAAACATGGAGATTTTTTTTTTAACATTTCTTCCACGTTTTTATGTTTGTCTGACAGTTCTTCCCTCCTAGAGTGGCTCAGACTTTGTTGGTTCACTAACTCCTTATTACACTGGAGTTAGTGCCAGAAGACATGCTGCCTGTGCGTGAATTAGGAAGGCGGAAATCCCAAGTTCCAACTGCACATTCAGCTACTCTCTTTGTGGATAAGAGTTATTAAATTTAGAATAAGTTGATTATATCCTGTAAGGCAGGATGGCACAATTGGTGGTCTGTATTTCTTAAAAATGTGTATTATCGTAATGCAAGCTCTTCAGTTTGATATAAAGCCTTGAGAAATCAGCAAAGACTGAGGTGTCTCTGCACGTGCAGATCAAGAGAATCACATCTGGTAAAAAAGAGTGCAAAGGCAGGGTTGTGAAGAAGGTCATACAGCAGTCATGAGTTTTATACAAAAGCAATTTACTAACTCTCACGGAGGGTGTGTGGGGCGGCTCCTGCTCTGACTGTATCTCGGTACAGCAGCTCTTTTGATCCCACCCATCTTTACCTCCTCCTGTGATGCTTTGCAAGGATCACCCTCTCCTCTTTCAGCAAGTAAGCAAAGGTTGTACGTCACATTCCACACAGCAATACAGAATCAGATAGAAATGTTAAGGTATTTGTTCTTGCATTAAAAAAAAATCTTGTAATAGCTGTCCAATCTAGCACTACATAAAACTTACATGCTGATAATTTTTTCAGCAGACTGCGTCAATTGTCAGTAACCTTAATTCAGTCCCTTCCAAGTCATGCCAAGAGAGCTATCTCATTTTCTGCTTTATTTGAATTCTACTTATAAATGCATGAGCATGCAAAGAGAAAAAAAAAGAGAGAGAGAAGGGAAAGGCTGATAAAATACAGAATAAATTAAACATCAGGGCTTTAATCTCTAGGCAATTTTATTTCCTAATCAAAAATACTGTACATCAATTTTTTAAGTATGCTTTTTGTCCGATTGACAAATACTGTGCATATTTCTATGATAAGCAGCACATTTGCAGAAAGGTAATGTAATCTTTGTGTTTGTATCATATACTTAGGATTCTTTTTTAAGGATGGAGAATATTTTTTTCCCTCAAGGTAAATTGCTTTCAAGTGGAATAAAATCTTCCCAGGTTAACTTTATATATTTCAGAGCTTTTAAGATTAGTATGATACTTATCTTTACTTCTGTAGGGCTGCTGGAAAGCTTTAGAAATCAGGCCTAGGTCCTAATCAACAGGGAACAATACACTAATCCGAGTTTTGTGGGCTGCTGTTTGCCTTCCTCTGCTTCCTCTGAAATGCCAGCAAGGCTGTGGGACGGTGTGGGATTAAGATAATTTTCCTTCCCCACAGAAATCGCATGACCCCAGGGATGGAAAAGTATTCCATCAATTCCAAAAGGCATTAGCCTTCTGGCAGCAGAACCTCACGCCTGGTTCCTATTCTGTCTGTAGTTCAACACAGGGCTACCAGCTAACCTGGTACCCCCCCATGCACTGGACTGGACCTTTCCTTCCTGGCTAGTATTTTGTACTTCCATGAATTTTGTCTTATTAATATTAAGACATTGCTCCAGTTTTGGGAGTAAATTTGAGTTCCAAATCTGTTAATCAATTTGCATGTGTCCCTCCCAAATCAAGCAGGAAGGACATGAACTGTCCATCATGGCTGTGGTTCTTAGATAGGTTTGGCTACCCTGAGACAGTCAGTATATGTGATGGTGGAGGACAGGACTCCTGGGAGTGACAGAATTTAAGGTCCTCCCATCCACCACTGAAAAAGAACAGGCCTCATGAAAAGAGGAAGAGAAAGAAGAAATGTAACAGGAATGTTAATAATATATAATGGTCCTAGAAGATGTTATGACTTCCATAACTGGACAGAGTATCCCCGATGCACTCCTTGACTGTGTGTGAGTAGCACCTCCAACTACTATATCGATGCCGAGTCAGAAAAAAATCTGGGGGAGATATTAACAGCTTGCAAATTTCCAAGTAACAGTAGTCTTTACTTCACCCAACCTATAACAGTTTCAGTGAAGCTGGGACTTTCACTGAAAAAAATTCGGAAAATGTTTTTTGGTTGCAGATATAATATCCAGAGTGCTTAAGTAAAGGACAGCGGTGCAAAATACAGGGTTAGATTATGAGGGCAGCTCTCAGCCATGACTAGGAGGTGGCAGTGGCTCCTCAGTGAATCCAGAGCTACTTAATGTTGCATGTGAAATTCTCTGTTTGCATTAGAATGGACTAGTAACCCATAGCTTGCATCTAAAAACTACCCTAACTAGCCCCCATGCCCACCCCAAGAATGACTCAAGAAGTTCAACCTAAAAGTTTTTATATCCACTGCATAGAGAGATAGGATTTACAAGACCAAGCCTTTGCCTCTGAGGAAGTCCCACCATGGTGGGCACTTGTGTTCCCTCAACAGCCTCTACCTCTTTCTCTCTTCTGGAACAGCAGTAAATGTTGCAATGTATTTTAACCAGGGATCTGTATCATACACATGCACCCACCCGGGGTTAAAAAACTCCCAGTGATTGTCAAAAGCAACTCATATAGCCTCCCTCACTGTCAGGGTAAATTAAATACCTTTAATGGTGAGTTTTTGGCTTCAGGGAATTCCCTTTCATCGAGCCTCACCCAGCGCTGCAAAAACTGTTGAACCATTGGGTTTTCATTATTAACAATCTGGAAACCAGTAACGTTGGCACCTCCGTGCATTACTCTCTCCAGAACAATGTCTGTGAAGCCCTGGGAGGACACGTGTAGAGAACAAGAATCATTGCCATGCAAAGTCCCTTTCTTTGGCTCAGTTTTACCTGCTACAAGCGTAGCACAAAAGAAACGGATTAATTTCTCTCTTGCTAGCTGAAAATATTGTACCAAGGAGACAATTACTATCACAACTGGGATTGAGACAGCAGCACAGAATAGAATTTTAAAACGTCGTCTTGTTCAGACCTTTGTGATAGAAAACTGCCCTGTTGTGTGGCACTGCAGCACATAATCTTCACTGGTCAGGAAGTGAAGGAAGTGGGGAAACCTGAAGTACTATTTCCTTTTTTCTCCTCATCATGGTGAAAACTGGTCAAAGACCTCAATCCCATTTGTATGGCAAAGGGCGCACAAAGATTCAAGGCTGGGAGCAGAAAACCACTTAACAACCATATTGTTCCATGGAGGCAAAGCACACACCTCCCTGCTAGGCAGTTCTCTGTCACAGCACTACTTCCCATTTCCCTTGCAAACAGAACGGTGTGATTCTCTCCCACTCTGTTGTTATTTATACCTGAGGCAGTTAATTGGTGTCTTTTTTGATTAGCATGACTTGATTGCAGTCGTGTTTATCTGAATGTCAATGGTTACACATGCTAAAAGATAACTCAGAATAAGAAACCCTGTATTCCTATGCACACACTAATCAGTGAAATCACGACTGGTTCTTATAATGCAAAATGACACATCTTAAAGTCATACAGTACTCATACTAAATAAGGGTACTTTAAATTTTGTCTTTTCTCTTTTAATCACACCAAAACATGGATACAGAGAATCTTTGACTAAGTGGGACTGCGAACTTCAAAGTGGGAGTTTTGGAAAAGCATTCTTCCACTCACAGTAGACACTGAACCCAAAAGTTAGTCTTGCTGTAGGATCAATTAAAATATAACACTTTTTTCTAAGGAACTCTAGCAGATGGTGTTTCAAAGGCAGCATAAACATCTCTGGAAATCAATTTTAGAATCCAGAAGCAGCTCTCATACAGATAAAAATGTACTGTCTTGTCCTGGTAGGTCAACACATACACAAGCACCACCCCACACTCTGAAATGCAAAAGAACAGCTCAACAGCCTGGATGGTATACTTGATGGAATTGTTCATATTTGCAGTTTTTTACCACTTATTTTATGCACAAATATGCTACAATTATTTTTCCTGGAGTGCTCAAATTTCAAATGTTACATAAAAGATTATGGTTATCAATTGTTTTATTTATAAGGATACAAATGAAGTGGTAAAGGTATAATTAAACTATTATTTTAAAATCAGTAGAGGATATGAGGTTTAGACAAAAAAACCAACCATAACTGAGTACAAATGACTATAACATACCTAGTTCTAGTATTTACTGAAGTAATTTCTCAAAATCCAAGAAGTCATCCATGCACGTTCTATTCTGCTGCTTAACACTGCCACGACCTCAACAGAATATATTACCCTCTAAACCTTGTAATGAAGAAAAAAGATCTTACCAGGTTAGCTAACATGTAGTGATAGCCTCTAGAATGTTTGCCGAGGATTACAATCTGTGTGAACAAAAAGATTCTATGTTATTCATCTGTAAGAGGATGACTTTTATCTAGTGGAAAACATCAGACAATGAACATTTTGGTAATTCCCTATGCCCAATCCATCAGCAGCATGAATATTACAGACCTGTGGCTTTACAGACATGATACAGCCTAGAAAGAAGAGTACAGAGAAGCACAACTCACATGGCTGAGAAGACACCACTTGCAGAGATGACATTACCTGGCAATCTCACCCTTGTGATCACAGTGTCTCCCCTGCTGACCCAGTTATTTTATCTACCAGTTTCAAGTGTTTCTGCTCTGAAATGAGGTAACCCGACATCTACCCACTCAGAAAATGCCTGTTTACTTTGTTCCTTGTTTGGGGAGTGTATGAGAGGTGGGTGAGGCAGCCCAGCCACTCACTGGATTTATTAAACTGTACCAGCATAGCAGGGCCCTGTAGGCTTCAGGTCATACAGGAGGTTTCCTGCCATGAGAACCATGGCCAAGCCTTGTCATATATGAATGCCTACAGTTAAATTCCTAACGTTACAAGCAGTGACCTTCATTGCTTTTCAACAGCTTTCAAAAGGCCTCAAAACTTGTCGCTTCCAGTGCATCTAAATGGACACATCTGACCTTACACATTCGGCCAAAATTTATACTAAATGTGCTGTTGAGCATTCCACTAAACCAACATCTCCTGCCCTCCTCGACCCCACTTAGGCATCTCTCTGTGCAAATGGAGTCATTAAACGGAATTGTTAAGAGACAAACAAAGCAGCAGGATGAACCGAGCAGCTGGATTCTGTAACAGTAACGGGGAAGAGTGGAGGCAGCACTGTCTGGCAAGCCTGAATCCTGCCGTCCTGTGTGCTTGTCCCCACTCCAGTAACATTGCTTTTGCAGAAAGGAGGAATAAACACATTTCCCACGTTTATACAGCTGGCCACTGGCTCACCAGCAATACCGCTCCTGCAGGACTATCCCACAGCATTTAGCTCTATTCTCTTGCCTTCAGATTATGATCTCAGTAACATCCATCCAGTCCAACAGACCACAGGTAGAACAACATCCAGTAGCAAGAACTGAATTAATAATTGTGGTGATTATGTGTGTGTCAGGACAGAATCAGACTTACCCACACTTGCTGGGTTAAATTAAGAGAAGTTGAAAAAAAGCAAACATAATGCTGGTGATACACCATGGGTGTATCGCTGACTATAGCCTACAAGCAGCTCAAGTGAACAGATGATGCTTTCTGATGGACAATCATCTGAAAATCTATACACACCACACTAACATACTTCTCCATGGTCACAGATAAACGCTCCAAATGCTATTGTCTAAAAGATATCTTTTTAACATGACCACTTATGTTTGTGCTAAGAACAGACGACACTTGAGTCACTGACTTTAGATATACTGCTGAGCCTGTTAAAGTTCTTGATTAAATTATTAAGTTCCCAATTCCCTTGTTGCGTTGTCATGTCCTTAATAGATGCCATTTCTTTTCAATTCACATTTAATTCTGTAGGAATTTGCATACTTGCATCGGTCTGAAAATAAATTGCTCTTCAGGTCCTCTTGAGAACTGTATGTACACTTTGTTGGTAGAAAGCATCTGCCTTCCTACACTCACATTTGTTTTCTATGGAAATGTGCAGGCTTCCTTCAGATCATCTGGTGCGCATGCTATTTGAATACTGAATTCTCTGTATGTTTTAATTTCACCTTAAAGGCAGCGATTTGCTTTTAACAGGTTAGAGATAAATAATTTATTTAACAACAATACTCTTTGTCATGTTAAACTTAACAAGAAATAAGAAAGCTTTTACACTTCTATCCAGATATATGGTTTTTTAAGAGAAAAATACCACAGATGAAGTCAGAGGCTGTAAGAAAAAACATACATGGAGCTGCTACAGGCATCAAGAGCACTAGTGCAAATAAGAAATGTAGGACTCATTAGCATAGATCAGACTCAACTTCCATCTCAGCTGTTGTCATGTCTACAAAATGACCAGAAAGAATTCTGTTCAGGCCCTTAGAGAGGTCCAACATACTACAGTCAAGGTTTACCTCATAATGCATCTTTCAGAAGTGACCTGCCAGCATTTCCACTCACACAATCAACCGTGTTAGTTCTTACCTATTGAACTGGATCTTAACAATGTTTTTAATTTTTACTACACATGCTGCCCTAAATCTTAGAAAGCACAACTCTCCTCCTCCTTTACTTTCCATCCTCTACCAACTGTCCAGCATCTTGAAAGGAGCTGCTAGATTAGCAAGCCCAGCAGAAACAATCACAGACATCAGTGTTGCTCCTCAGGGAACAAAGAGATGGATAAAGCTTTTTTTATGAAGAAGAAAAATGGGAGTATAACAAATAAATCTCATCAACTGCTTATATATTGTGAAGCTTATATAGAAAGTGGGATATTGAATAGTGGTGGTGAATAGAAAGCCAGGATTACAGGACAAGGATTTCACAGAGCTACATGTCTTTGCTAAGTTTCACTTCCGCAACTTAATATTGCTTTCACCTTGACTGAAAGAGAAGCTTGTAAGATTTTATACTGAACAAAGGATGAGGGGAAAAAAAGTGGCAGGAAACTATCATGAATAATTCAGACTCCTGATCCCATGTAATTCTTGCCTTGTAGATAAAAAGATCATAAAGTCAGGTTTGATACAGAATCAAGTAAAGTTTGTATTTTTAATTAACTCTTTGGATATTTCCAATTAATTAAGGTAAAATCTAGAGGGAAGATGATTAAAATGTATCTGGTCTTAAAATAAAAGGTCCAATCTGCTGGCCAGCATGAGGCTTGCTGGAAGTACATACCTATATGCCAGATTTGAGAAATTAAGCCAGCACTGCCAATTTTAGTTTTCCATTTGCCTGGGGAAGTTATTTTTTGAGTGAGAGCATTAAGACAACTTGGTTCCCACTGCATCAGTCATCCTGACAGTAAATAGGCAACTACAATTTTTCACCTTTTATATTTTTCTTACAGGTTTGGAAGATAGCATTAGAGAGATTAACTGGCTAATATTAAATTGGTACAAAGCATTGTGATATTTCTAAAAATATATTGATGATTCTCTCACGATGTAGTTCAAAGGCTACACGACATCTAAGAGGAAGGCCAGTGAAGAGGAAGCAAAATAACTTCAATACTAACCTCAGAAGGTAACTCCTGTTACCCTTTGATTTCTTCCCTACTCAACTCACAAGCACAGATAGTTCTAGTTTAGAACATGGGTCTGGGTGTTTTGGCCATGAAAATGAAATGTTGCACGAAGGGAACAATATGAGGAGACTGGTGAACTCTTCAATGCAAGTCAAGGTAGGGAAGCTGTTTTAAACAGTAGTGATGGAGATAATTCTGGGAGTTTCACTGGAAACTTCCCCAAGGACTTGACAAAGAACAAGAATGGTAAGAATAGAGTGAACCACAGTAACAGATGAGAGGCAAGGTAAGAATGGGTTAATGAATGACAAGACTCTGTGGGCTCAAATGAAATCAAGTGATGATGGAAGTTTGATAGGTGGGACTGAGCAGTCACATTTCTCCTTTAAAAGTATCAATGGTTTGATTCATAAAAAGGAAAGAAAAATTTTCTTTCATGGCTGGAGGAAATTGCAGAACAGGTAAAGTTGGCAGGGGCCTCTAGAGATTGTCTATTCCAACGCCTTATCTCAAAGCAGGAGCAGGCTGCTCAAGACTGTGTCCAGTTAGGTTTTAAATATTCCCCAAAGACAGACGTTTCATGAGCTCCTTGGGCAGTCTGTTTCAGTGGCTTCAGCATACCCTCACAGTGGAAATTATTTTTCTTATGTTTAAACAGAATTTCCTCCATTTCAGCTTCTGCCTTTGTCATTGGGCACTGCTGTGATTGAAACTCAGTGAGACTATCCAAGAAGAGTCTGGTTTCATCTTCTTCATTCCTTCTCAGCACTGATTTACAGACATTATTAACAGCCATCCTAAGCTTTCTTCTCCAGGCTACGCAACCCAAGTTCTCTCAGCCTTTCCTTGTACATCAGACACTCCAGTCCCTCGATCGCGTTGAGGCCCTTCGCTGGACTTGCTCCAGGATGTCCATGTCTTTCTAATGAGCCCGGAACTGTACACGGCACATCAGATGCAGCCTCACCAGTACTGAGCAGAGGGGAAGGATCCCCTCTATGCACCTGCTGACCATGCTAAACCTATGCAGCCCAGGAGGCTATTCTTGGCTGTGCAGATGCAATGCTGTCTTGTGCTCACTTTGCCTGCCAGGACCCCAAGATCCTTCTCTGCAGAGCTGCTTTCCAGCCAGGAAGCCTCTACCCAGTCTGTACTGGTGCATGACTTTATTCTTCCCCAGGTGCAGGGTTTTTTATTCCCTTTTGTTGAGCTTCATGTGGTTCCCCTCTGACCACTCCACCAGCCTCTCAAAGTATTGCAGCACAACTTCCACCACCTGGTATATCAAACACTCCTCCCAATTCGGCATCATCTGCAAATTTGCCGAGAGCGCACTCTACCCCATAACCTTCAGAGCATTAATAGAGAGGTTAAACAGCATTAGTCCTAGTACTCTTAGGGTACTCCAAATAGTAACAAGCCTCCAGCTGGCCTTTGTGTTACTGATCACAACCTTCTCAGCCCAGCAGTTCAGTCACTTTTGAATCTACCTTACTGCCTCTGTGGGCTTTGATTTTAAAGTCATTGAAAAATATGAGCTAGGAGGATATGCTTGCACTTTTACTTAGAGAAGTAGCTACCACAATTTTGGCAGCGGTGAAAAGAAAACTACCATGTCCAATTAATACCCATTGGGAGCTCATCCTCCCCTCATTTCAATCTATTGCCATCTGGTCAGCTTCCTCTATTTAATCAAAGTTCTTTACCATCCTTTGTTTACAAATGAAAAAAGAAAGAAAAAAAATTAGATCACAAAAGTACAGACTATCTCATCTACAGCTCAAACCCTGATATGAGTCTGATAGATCTTTCCATAACATAAAATACTGATGCTGACAGGCAGTACTGCCACAAAGAAGGTCTAAAGATTGTTACTGTGCTTTTCATACCTGACAAGTGTCAGAAATATGCCACTTAACTGGAATGACAGGCAGAGATCTGACCTGTTGTAATATGTCTTTCCATTTTGACCATATCTGGGAACAATGAGGCAGTTTAATTCTAGAACTCTTCTTTCCGAGGTTTTAAAAAGACAGCAAGAAAAATGAGATTTCCTACAATCCCAGAGTAAAAAAGGATTTTGTTGTCTTTGTTCAGGTTATTCATGCATTAATTTGGGTTCCACTTTTGCAAAAAGTCCACATTTAACTTCAACCATTTCTACTGATTTTTAAGTGTACATGTAAGCTTCTGAGGACAGGGGAGCTTAGCTACCTCCAGCTGAGCAGTAAAATGCCTTTATACTTTGCTATAAAAATATAGTTATGACACCTTTGCCTGCAAAGCAGTGTGCAAATGCCAGAGGTGATGGCACGATACTTTTTTTTCAGCAGTGAACAAGCAAAACAGATAAATGGGCTCAGGTCTAAAAAAAATTTCAACAGCATTGTCACGATCAGCTACCTGTGTGGACCGCACTTCACGGGAACAGCACAGATATCAAGCACAGCAACAACTCTCTGGCAAGCCTAAACTGTTGTGGAGCACACAGTCTTCCCTCCTGTCTAACAGGTCAGGCGTTTTCTAGTTCTTATTCCTAGCGACAGCATTTCTGTTCTGAGGATGGAGTTACTTAGAGCTTAGCTCAAATCTCAGCAGCTCCTACCTGATATGAGATAGAACGATTGAAAGGTTGTGCCCTGCGATGCTGCGATGCCACACCTTATTGGACTAGTGGCACTGGCTAATTTGGTCTTCAGGGCACACTCAAGAAAGGAGAGGAACAGAGTATCAGGGTGACAATCCAATTAGTTCAATAAAAGCTGAAGTCAAAGCCCAAAAAGTTCTTGTCAGTATGTCAGCAAGGATGTTTAGCTTATCTTGAGTGGCATCTGCAATGCACTACTACATCTCAGCTCTGTTGCTACCACTCAAGAAAAGGAGAAACTGTAGAAGCCCTTCAGCTGGAAAACAGAATCCTCTCCCTGGCCTGTCTCTTACCTCAGTGGGGAGCTGCCCATGAGGCTTTCAGCCACTGCACTTCAGTTCCCTGTGGTCAGCGTGCTGTTAGCAGCAATGTATTTACTTTCTACAGCTTTAGCATGTGAGAAAAGGTGCAATAGCATTTGACAGCCAGACAATCATTCCTCACTGTTTACTTTGCACAGGTCACCCCTTGTCATGTAAATTTTCCAGATAGGAGCAGGATAAATAGGTGGAAAACAGAAAATAAAAGCTCTCTTGAAATTTGAAGAGGATTTTCCTCATCTAACCAGATGCCACTGCAAAAATAAGATCCCTTGGAGCCTCAGTAGATCTGTTGTACTCTAAGTTTGCAGAGCTCACTTCCCTTGTTTTCCAGTTTACCCACATGCTCCTGCAGAACCAGCGAGTTCCCTTTGAAGATTACAAACACTAGACAACACTCTTCCCTCAGTAAACTTATTAAAAATAGGGGTTTTTTTGGTGTCATGATTTTATCTCTTTCTATCACACCAACACCACCAGCATCTACGAGGTTCCAAAGGAACCACAATCCTGCAGTAGCAAAAGATACATCACAGCTAGTGGTGGTCAGTCACAGCTGAACAAGGGATACTTATCCTGCCTTTAATTCCACAGAAGTAAAGCCATTTCCACGTTTGGTAGAAGCAAATTCCCTATACAAAGGGTCAAAACCTCATGACTGTAATTGTAGTGAAAGCCCTGGGAAGGCGATTTATTTCTTCACTTAGTAATTATGGGATGGGAATCTGGCCACCAGGGATTGCGATGCTGTAAAATATGCAGTAAACAATTATTTCATTTCTGTGAAGAATGAGTACTATATTAAATTTGAGTTAAATATTAAATGAAGACTGTATTAAATATTAAGATGACGATTCCACACACGTATTATTCGTTGCAGATAAAAATAACTGCATATACAGTCGAGATTAATTCACCCACCATCTCAGAGGCTTCATGTCCTTTAGGGAATGTCCCAGATCCTAATTGCTGGATTTTGTATTTTAGTGCACTGTATGGACCTAAGAATTTTACTACCATTCAACTGCCACTTTACACATTTGTGACTACAACTCATAACCAAAATCCTACTTTTCTCTATAGCGCTGTATCACCACCATTTGTTTGAGCTTGTAAAACATTCTGCAAACAGCTTTTGGCTCTTCTGCAATGTATTGCTCGTGGGAGATAATCTCCTAGAGAACAG
Organism: Megaceryle maxima; assembly: GCA_024605025.1. NCBI lineage: Eukaryota > Metazoa > Chordata > Aves > Coraciiformes > Cerylidae > Megaceryle > Megaceryle maxima. The sequence goes on from JANHGN010003150.1 coordinate 145,042, forward strand.
GAATCTCTTAGAAGAAGGGGACAAAGATGCACATGAAGGAAGCAGGGTTCTGAGATGCCTCTGAAGTATTTTATTAAAGTTTTTCCCCCTCTGGCCCCCTCCTTGTGCCTTTCTCTCCCTTGCCTCTCTCACATCAAGAGTGAAATTTTATTTTTAGGCCACCCCCAGATAGATGACAGTTATGCAAGTTAGTCCTTGGAGGGTAATTAAATGCAACATTTGAAAGCTGTATGGTACTTCATTCTTCCTCCATATGGCTAAACTTTCTCTTCCCATAACTAACCTGACATTTGTTGATTGAAGCTTGTATAGTGGAATACACATTTAATTTGTCCATAAAAGGTTAACTTCAGAAATTACTTAGGAAAAAAATTATAAATGCAATGTAGGTTCTGAGGCCATGATACTTTCTCCTACTTTCTTTCAGTGTGATAAACTTTTCTGTCAATTTTCTGTGTGCTGAAACAATTTTCCTAAATTTCTTTTACTTGGTATGACTTAGCAATGTTGTCAGATAGATTAACTCATCTATTGGCACAGTTATTGTTAAAGGACACTGAGATGAAGAGTTTAATGATCCCTAGTAACAGACGTTCATAATCACAACTATTTACTTTTTAAGCCAAATAAAATTAAATTAAAACCCTTTTCTTTATATCAAAATCTCTTTGTTTAGACAGATGAGAGCAGTGTTTTCTCTCTCAGGACTGCATCTCTCTTCATAAGTCATGTCCTTCAATACAAAGACCTTCACGTCAAAATCAATCAAAACTTAAGCTACCCTTCATCACTTGAAGCTATTTCAATAAAAACAAGATCAGATATGGGGGATTGTTACAATCGTAACAACAATTCTTTGTAGCACATGAAAGGGATACTCAAAATGGCCAAGACTTTTGCCCCTTATTTTGCCAAGATATTCTCAAGAGAAGATACTCGTTCCCAGAGAGCTTCCTTGAAAGATATGCTGTAGAATTTTTTAATTAGTGAATTCTTTAGCTTCTTGAGTGAGATTAATAAAGTAAAAAACCAGTGTGTTCTAGAGGAATTTTTGCAGTTGTATTTATAAAAGTAAATGACTTAATTAAATAAGTTACTCTGCAAGAGTGCTTTCCACATATAGGTCATTTTAGGAAGGAGATCGTATTTTAATTGTTTATGCAGTTCTAGTATATTCTTTGAGAAATACCCTCCCTTGAAAAGTATTCATAATGAAGGGATTATACATCCAACATGATTTCACAGAGGTTCCAATACTTTCTCAAGCCTCTGTGAAATCTTAAGTCCAAAACTCACCTGAAATTTCATTTAGAAGCTTCAGATCACACAGAAAACAACTGAAAAACAGATGTGTACAGGAAATTTGAAATCACAATAAGCTTTCTCTGTTAAGTGCCAGAATTGCTTTAATTAGATGTTGACAAATCATGCTATGGTACTCTGCCCATTGGCTTCATCTTCTAGATCTGCTGGTTCAGTGTTCTGTCTTCCTCTTTTTTGGCTATATCCCTCCTCAGGTCAGACACTATCAGGTCAGCAACCATGAATGACATCAAGGCATTTGGGTTATGTTCTCTGATCTGACACAAATTTTTGATACGATGTTCAAAAATTACTTGGAACTAAACCTTTCCAATGCACTGTTGTCATCAAAGCTTGAATAACTTTTTTGAAGACAACTAGTTTATTAGTATAATTGGAACTTTGCAACTTCTTTTTCTCTACATGAATCTTCCAAAGATCTTGTCCAGGGAAGCTGAAATTCATATTAGCTGATGGGAAAGGTACACGAAGAAAAATCTTCACTGTACTCTTCCTACTGCTTCTGATAAATTCTGAAATATTGATCTACGTTGCCTCTCACCCCATCAAGGGTGTCGTGGATGAGTGACAGTTAAGGCCCTGTGGAAACACATCTGCTGCTGCTTAAGTCTCAGTTCAGCAACTCTGAGAAGAGCCCTGAAGTTTTGCTAACCTGGGAGTGAATAGGTACCGCTGCTGTCTCTGCTCTGATACTCTGGAGAGCCCCAGAGAGCAGGAAGTTACGTTAACTGCTCAGATGGGTCAGCTTCTCAAGTAACTATCACATGCTTTTCACTGACACACAACCACCTCTTCAAAAGACACCAGTATTAGTCAATCCTTTTTAGCTCAGAAACCTGCCCCTGGCTGCACTGATAGAGTTATTTCTTCGGATCTACAACGCAACCAGCTCCTATCCCATCTACCATGGTCCCACCACCATAACATCTTCATTTCCAACTTCACATGCACGCTACTCACACTGCCTCCCAGCTTCTTGGCAGCGTGGATGTTCCCATTGTAGACCTACAAGTCCACACCAGGTACATCAAAATCAGCCCTATCAAAACTGACTTCCAGACCAGCATCCTCTGCCAAGTTTCACAACACCTGAAGTAACTTTCACAAAGACTATTAATAACACTAATCTTAAATTTGTTCTTAGTTTTCCAGACCTTCTGCAGGGACCACAAGTCCTTCAGCACTGTCATACAGTTTGAAGGCTTATCCACATCATTAACAAGAAGTTCTTTAGTGACCTTTGCATCATGTGCCCAATCCCCCTGACACAGGAGGTGATTTCTAACTGTCCCTTTTGGCTTTCAGTACTGTGAAGCTGGACATTGAACATCCTTAAGAGTACACGCTTGCAATCACACACAAACATAAATGGTGCTCATTTCTTATTCTCATATCCCACAGGGTAAATAAGACTCCTTAACTCTCAGCTGCTCAAAATATAAAAGGATGTATATCATTGGGGGAAGAGAGGAAGAAATTAGGTAAACCGAGGCACACAGTTTACATTTTAAAACTATACATTTCCCATTTTCTCCACACCTCCCATCAGCATGTCAGAATAAAATCCCAATATTATTCCCTGGAATTGAACAAGAGTCCTTGGAAACAAAATTCTGCTTATATAAACCATTACTGCATGTCAGGATCACTTCAAACTATTATTTAGATATAACCCAGAAGTGTCGCAGTAATTCAGTCCCAATGCTCACATGAGAATCTTTTGGAAGGGGTTTTGTACTGCAGAGCACTGCCTTCAAGCAGACCAAAAAATACTGAATAGTAGGCATTCTTTTTTTCTTTTTTTTTTTTTTCCTCCTTTTGAGCATTTCCTTTCCTTTTTAAATGCCCTATGAAATTAAGTAAAAAAAAACCCAACAAAACAACCCCAAAATGATTGCAACCTCCTCTAGGAAAAACAAGGTTACTTTTTCTTATATTTTTTATTATAAATGGAATTTTATTTTGAGCAGAAATGCATTCAATTTTCTCTTTTCAATGCTTTGAAGGAGTTTGAAAGGTTTATTCTGCTTCCCTTCACTATAAGGAGCACACTGCAATATGCCCCGTGTAACTTTGTGCATAAACCATGAACCGAAAGAGATTATGAAGAGTTAATTTATTTTGACTAGACTTAGTGTATGCAGCAGGGGAGGCTGTTTTACTCATATGAGGTAATAAAGTTACAGCAATATTTTTCTTTTCTGATTCTTTACATGCATTCTCCCAGGATAGAAGATACTCAGTGTATTTTTAAGGGTCTATGCATATGGTTGATAATTTTACTCATTACACATTTGGGAAGAACAATCTTCCAGTAGTATATACACCATTATACCAACACATGCACACCCGTGGTGTGACATAAATAAATTTAATTTAGTAACAAAGGCTTTTTTTTTAAGCCTGGGAACATTAACTTCTTGAAAATTGTTATGCTGTTTTCCATCTTACTGGTTGGATATGGTGGGTTGAGTTTGTATATGAAGTTTAGTCGATGACTTCTAGGGCCTGATACTTTAACCCAAGCTGCCCTTGGTAGCTTTAGTCTGCTCCACAGAGGCCAGTGGAATTGCACTGGTATGAAGGTGGGATAAGAGATGGGAATCACACATGAACATGTAATTACAAGCAGTGAGCACTTTGCACTGGGATGGTATTTTGCCATACTATGGCCTGATCCAAACCCATCTATCTGTAGGCCAGAGAAAATGCACCAGAGCTCAGGATCACACCTGGGGACCTTATATTTTGGAACTTCCTGCTGCCAGGCCGTAGGTGCCAGCTGCTGGTGTCACACATCCTGCACCACCAACACCTGGCCTAAACCAGCCCACTGGGGAAGTCCCACTCTGACAGCCTTGCTATTTGAACTGCAGGGTAACAGTGCTCAACGAAATGCACTTGGGAACACCCTGCTGCGCGAGGGGCCCTGAAAGGCACTGGTGGTTCTCTCCCTCCCCCAGATACGCGATTCACGTCGCACCGAAGCCATTAATCCCGGCTCAGGCAGCTGTGATAAAAAGACATACGCTCTTCTGCAGCTTTTCTTTCACTGACTTAGGACTTCCCTTGCAAATGAACTTATGAGACACCAGAACTATCACGCTGTCTCTGGTGATGTACAACGCCTGTTTGCACAGTGGTATTGTGCTATTACTATTCATTTTGATAGTGTGTTTCCTTCCTCTCCCTGCAGTTGGTTCATCTGAATTGTTGCCAAGATGGTTGCCTTGGAAACTAATTAAGGAAAGCCTTTGGTTAGAAGCAGAGTTTCAAGCATTAAACTATTTGAGAGACAGATGCAGAAATTAAGGTAATGTCTGCTAAGATGAAAGGGTTTATCCTTTATATGGAGAAGAAAGAACCACATTAAATGCTGGACGGTAACAAAGTAACTTCTGTACAACACTGGTTTTCAAAACCTGGAAGAGATGTGAGAGTGAGGGATTTTATTCATTAGCCAGGGGCTTAGAAGAGTTGACAAAGATATCCAGAGCTATTAGGGATGGGGAGATGAACATATACAGTGGACATAAAACATATACAGGGACAAAAAAAACTAGAAGATCCCATGTTGAGTGAATTCCCTTTCCCTCAAGTACTCTGATCTTTGGAAGTCTTCTTGTCGATGTTTGTGAAAAATACCTGTAGAGCTAACGAAAGACCAAATCCTCTCCCCACAGTCCAGGTATGGCACCAGAAGCATCCGTGTGTACATTTGCTTCCAAAGTACATTGAATGCAGGAGTGAGAGGCTATCGCAAATGGCTCTCACGGGCAACTTTACTGCGACTGTCAACAAGGGTAACAACTGGGGCCAGCTGCAGGAGAAGCTCAGACGATGTGGACACAGGCTAAATAATGAGTGGGACCCTCAGAGGGTTTTCTAAGGGCAAACACGTGCAGAGACTCCATGCACTGAAAAGCTGCAAAGAAAAGCGAACTCTGCAGCAAATTGTGCTTTTACAGCTCCCTATTAACTGAAGTTCAAAGCAAATACAGTCTCACTATGAGCACAATGGTATCAGTTTAAACATTGTCTCCAGGATAACATTCAGGATAATGGTTGACTCTATACTTGCAGCAGCATAACTTGAGAAAAGACTTTGGCTCTCTGTACAGTTAATGGCAATGCAGAAGCTGCCATATAAATATGCTTGTGACTGCATAAAAGCTTCCTACAAGTGTTGTGGTAAAGATACGCAAAATATCAAAAGCAGATGCATGTGTGTGAACTGGTGTGTGTGTAATTCATGTCCCATGAATTATCATAAAACATAAAATGCATAATTGCTGCTATCACAGCAAAATACAAACTCTAATGGTGACTTCAGGTTCATATGCCTCTGGCATAGGAAACCAGAGCTGCCTGGCAGTGGCCTTCTACGTACAGCAGCTTGCACATTTATGGTGAGACATTTTGTATTAATAATTATATTACTGATTAGATACATTTAGAACTCTGCTTTAATTCTTTTGAACACTTTTAAGCTTTGTGTGCCATTACCTCAGCCCCTCTGCAGGATGACTAACACACTGTTAAATTCTCGTCATTTGGAACCTTGCTTTATGAAGTCTGGATGATGGTTTTGGAGAGACATTGCTATTTACAAGGTAGAAATTCTCTCCTTGGGTATGCGTGAATCGTGCTCTACGTGGGGTAGATTAACCCAAGATGTTGCTTCTCTCTGCTTTATCCACCTCCAGCCCTTTATTAATTTTACAGCTGATAGGAGCGGGTCTTTAAAGGCAGATACAGCTGTCACTTTTAACATATGTCCATGTTTTACTTACCTGCCGCTAGCTACGGTCCTGAGGGTGACTAAGCTGAGTAATTCCCCTTTTCCCCTCACATGCCCATACAGACCTGTGAGCTGCTGAAACTCTCTGGATGTGAAGGAAAAGAAGTGACCTTTCATTCTGCTTTAGATGCTGGTTTCAACAATACTCATGGGCATCTAATGAAGAAATGCCCTGAATTTTAAGTTTCTAGTTCATTGGAAATGTAAAAATGAACTGTACCAGTTCCTGAGTGATGTTACACAACACTGTACATATCAGATACTCTTTTCAGTTGAAGCCCTTCTCTTCTCTGCACAGATCCACACAGAGGATAAAGCTGGGCTGTGACACAGCTGTGGCACTGAGCCCTGGAGAACACGGCCAGGACACGCTGCTCTGGAGGCTGTGCTCCCTGCAGCGCTGTACCTTCAGAGGACACGGCATCACTGGGGTTCATAAGCAAAGCAGACACTGAAACTACCCATAGCTCTGCTCCTCCAAGCATCCTGTGTTTATAGGCAGTGATTATCTTTTTAATTGCTACAGAGGACACAGGCAAACCCACAACAGAATATCTGTTTATAATGTAACACATAAATTAGGAAGCTTACATGAAAGCAGTGCTGGTTTTTTCACTTACATTTTTCCTTGTTGTTTTTAATGACTATTGGTCAACCCAATACTGCAGTTTTCTATTTATTTTTAGGACATCCCAGAAGTGAAAGCTGTTGTGTAGGGAGCAGACTCCTCTGAGATCTGAACAGCTCTGCAGAGGGATGCAGCTGTGGCTGTACTGAAAACCTGCAGAGCATCTTCCTAATCTCAACATTTCAGACTCGAAGGTCAAGTCATAGCCAGTGCTTGTGCTGGACAGAGTTCGTCAATCAGATTACCCTTCTTAATCCTACGGATGCTTGACTTCAAGTTTCCTTTACAGTTTGGCTATCACTGTAAAATTTTGGGAACTGCAGTCTCCACTGTAATATTGCTTCTGCTTTGTGAGATGTCTCCACTCAATACAGACCCTGCCTTGGAGCCCAACCTGTATGACTGTGCTTGGAGATAGTGTCCTGTTGATAAAAGCATGCCGTCTCTGGAATAAACAGGTCTTTTGTAAAGTTTCACCATTTTGATCCTGAATGGGGTTTCTTTCTCCTTATTTTCCCTCTGGAGATTTTCTTCTAAATGGACATAAAGCCACTCTAGTCTGAAATACTGCTTGTTATCTTGGGAATAAGAAAAAAACATATTTCTTAACTCAAAAACATGTCTCTCAATACACGGTTGAACAGGCTAAAGCTTACTGTTAGTTCTCAGAAGAAAATGTTCTTCTGTTTATGAGAACAAAATTTTTTATCTGTCTGTGAAGGAATACTGGAATATTTTAGCATCAAGGGACAAGAAGTGTGGGGAGCTTATGAATTTTGCATGACAGAAGTGCTGCTATCTCTATGCTCGAGAGGCCACTAGATGATTAAATTGGATATAGTTTTGTTGTGAAAGGAGGTATATGGATCCACATGCTCAGTGACTACAGAACTATAGGGCAAGTGAACAAACAGATGATAACTTACAGAGAGACTATTAACCTCTCTGCTTCCCCTTACTCCGCAGCTGAAGAGACAGGGACAGAGGTGGTTTGGGCAAAGTATCCACCTCTAGGACACAATATGGGGCCCATCATAAGATTATTTGGAAGAAGAATGAAACCAGATACACTGCAGAATGAAGCCTGACACAAAGCAGGTTACCTGGGCAGAGTGGGAACTGAGATGTCCTCTTTCCCCTACCTTACATTTACATACCATGGGGAGACAGGTGGGAGAGATCCTTTCCTGGGTACCAAACACCCCTGAGAAATACTTCATATGACAGGTTTCAGGATCTTGGAAGCATGTAGGGACATACAGGTGTGCCAGATGATGAAGATGTATGGAATGCTCAAGGTCACTGACTCACATGTTTCTATGTTGCAGGAGGAAAATACAGAATATTCCACCAGAAAGTGAAGTCTCCAAAGAAATCCTCAGATGCGCAATTGTCTTTAGATAGCCCTACTCTTTTGGAAGAGAGGTATGCCCTGGTTTGAACTGGTTGAAAAAAGCATCAAAGGAAGAGAACTGCACACACTGACACGGCCTGATACAGGAGAAGAGGTCACTCTTATTTAATCCAAGCAATAACACAAAGCCATGATATGTGGTTTCTAGAGCAGCGAACTGACAAGCTTGCTGAATGGCCTGGCTGAGAGCCCGAGAGTCTGATAGCAAACCCAGCACGTGTGTAGACTGTTTAGTGGTTTACAGTCTGTTTATTTCTTGAATAAGTCCTATTTAAGCCTATTTAAACCCAGGGTCACTGGCAAATGCTGTTGTTGTCCCCGAGACAGTGAAATCAAAAGTGCCACACATCCCCATGGTGACCACAGTAACTCCCCTCTCTGGAGGGAGGCATCACTCCCAGAAGGTGATGGGTGGATTGACCTTTGAAGATGCACTCCTGCAGAGCTCAAAGAAGAGAGAAGGATGGAAAGGCATCTGGGCTGAGGCAGGCTATGCTAACCCTCTGTGGAACAGTGTTTATCCATCAGTACTCTGCCATAACAAGTAGAGAGTCTTGGCTTCCCTTTGCTCTCATTGGGAAAAAGCTCCTCAAAGCCACCTGCCGTTGTGCAGTCAGCATGATAACATGCTCAGATGTTACTGCCTCTTAGCTGAGAGACTTTCTAGACTCCACACAAAGCACCAATTTGACTTTCTAAAAGGCTAGATTTGAAATATGCAAATCCAGAGGTACCTTCCCCCTCAATGGTACGCTATCAGCACACACAGTTGGCTAAAAAGAAGACAACCTGCCACTCCTGTGAGCAAACTGGCTGTCTGGATTTAAGTACCACACATATTTGAGAGATTTTTAAACTACTCTATGAGAAGATACCAAGGTAAGCAAAGGAAATGGAAGGAAAACTCTAAACCCAAAAATTGTTCAGCTGTCAACCTGGGGTCCACCATTATTGACTTCCCCTGCAGAAACTTAAATCACTGCTTTCCAATATCAGATAAAAGAAAACCTCAAGAAATTGCTGCGAGGAGATATTTTTAGCACCAGAGGCACCACCCTGGCATCTGCTTAAGCATTTCTTTGTCAAGTGAATGGTCCCAGTAAAATAAACAGGACAATACTCACAAAAATGTGCTGCATAACTGGACTCTTGTTAGACTTCTAAAAAATCATTATTAGTACTAGAGAAGGCACTAAAGAAGGTGTGTTTAGTTTGCTTTACCACCTAGCTTGGTTTCCTAAAGAAAAAGTTCTAAATCTTTTTCTCATGCTGCAATTTTGCTCATGAATATCTTCAATGAAATTAAGCAGAAATAGTCATATTACATCAATGGGATGACATATATGACCTAGTATGTGTGAAAATGTCTGCAGGATTTGGTTGCAAAACACTGGATTGATAGCATTCAATTGACTGGCTAAAACTGCTTGATACAGTCCTAAAATCCAACTGCCAAAAAACTTTAAGATCTCTTAGAAATATTTGAGATAAGCTTTCATTGATAAAGATTTCATTGAAACATCATAATTTTGTGTAAATACAGTTCAAAAGATGGACAGTGGGCATAATACTGAAGAAGAATTATTCAACAGTACTGAGGTGGGCTATATACAGCACAATAATAAGAGAAAGGCTCTAATTAGACAAAAGTGTGAGCACTGTGCAGTGTACAGTAGAGTCTGAGGAAACCTGGAGGCCCCAGTTGCATGTCTTTAGTTACACAGAAGTTCATCACATTGACAGAAAGCCGAATCAAACATCAAATGAAATTACAACATCACTAGGTTTGAATTTAGAATGCTTGCAGAAGAAAATTGCTCGCCAATTTTTTGCTGTAGAGTTTGCTTGGCATACAGCTCTCAGTTTAGGCACTGAGATGATTACTTTTTTCCTCTCACTTGTACAGCAGAAGTAAAAGAGAAAACAAAATGTAAATGGAGTTAGAAAAATCGACCAAAAGGCCCGTCCCCAGCTGAGAGTGGGCCCAAAGCTTAGCTCAGGAGTGCTCTCCTGAAGCATCTGCAGAAGAGTGGACTGTCAGTATTGTGTTTTGCATCTTCTGCAAGAACATGAGCGAATGAAAAAAAAAAAGAAAAAAATAAGGAGGTTTCTTACACTTTGCTGTGTGAATTTCCCTAAAGAAAGCACTCACCATATTGACTAAATATACAGTGTAAAATACAACACTGTCAGAGCTACAGATCAGCATCTGCTTGTGCTATGTTCTCTGAAGCACATCTTTCCTTCGTGTAGCTCTCTCTAAGCAGCATTTATGGGACTTGGCTGTGACTACAGTGATTCTGTCTCCGCAGACTGGTCCTCAGTGATACCCCTCCAGGCTTGACAAGGGCCAAAGCTTTTGAGAAGGAGTTCAGTAAATTCAGCTTTTGCATTTCCCAGGGCTTATGGCAGTGAGGTCAGTTTGCTACTAGTTTACAATACAACATTTCTAAGAGATATGTTAAAGTTTCATGAAATGTAAATGTTTCTTTTATTTATTCCATACTATAAACCCACAGTTAAATTTATGAAGTGGCAATATTTGGAGGGTTTTTCAGTTTTAACATAAGTGAATTCCCACATGCCTATGAATAAACGAGCAGCATGGATTTGGTTGCATACCAACACCAGCTTTGCTGTGAGCCCAGGCAGCCACAAACTGTCCTCCTCCTGCACCCTGTGATGTGTATCTGTTGCTACACCTCTTCAAGCTTGCTGCACTGCACAGCACAGCCAGTGGCACAGGCATTCTGGGTTGGCCAGAGGGTATGATCATCCCTCTGGGGCAAAGCAAACACTGGGAAGGCCATGCAACAGCAAAACAGCCACCCAAAAGTGCATCTTCCCCAGTAGAGGTGTTTAGATTCTATGATCCACAATTTAAGCCTGTCAACGGCACTGGCTGTGCAAAGGAAAAGGCTTTATGTACCAAAAAGTGCTAATGAGGTGTTTGGACTACCAGCTGAATTTTTCATTAGCAGTATTTCCATTTGGGAATTCTTTGAGATGACTCAAAACTACTTCACTGGCTTTTTAGTTCTTGTTTGATGTTCCACTTAATAAACTGCACCTTGTCTCTCAATCCCTACAAGTAGCCCTGATGCCAGCAATGTTACTCTGGCAGCTGAGGTTTTAGGTTCTTAACCTACTTACAAATAATTCATTATTTACATTTGGGAAAAAATATCAGAGACATTTCCTATCCTGATAGGCTACATGTAAGTGCTGCCACCAACTATGAGCATCACCGAGGCATTTTAATTTTCCTAGGTAACCAGCCAGTTGGGGGATTCATGTCTCAATGGATATTTAATTAATTTCTAGAAACAGACAGATGTGGAAACATTAACGATGCCTGTCACAGAGAAATCATGATTCTGAAAAGCATGTACCTGTTCCAAGATGGTGTTGATTCTTTCCACTTCACAGTCAATTAAGTATCTTTTTTCTTGCCGCCTGTCCATCTCCTCTATGATTCTTCTGAACTCTTGAACATCCTTTATGCTTCCTACCGATCTGGCTGTCACTTGCCAGTTGTTCTGTACTGCTGCTTCCATAATCGCCTGAAGAATGGAAAATCCTGTAGGAGAAAGAGACAATGCAACCATTTAAAACCAGTAAAAAATAAAGACCCCAAACAAACTATTTTGAATGTTTGAAAGGGTAGCTAACAGCCTGCAAGTGCTTCATTTCTTGAGATAGCAACAGTGTCGGGACCAGTTTCTTCTTTCAGCTTTGCCACTGCTGAAGTCACTGACCTCAGCAGAATTGCTTGGCAGTATATTACTGTGAGGCGTATCAGAATCTGTCCAATATATCATATTATGATCCTCTCAGGAATGTTTATGGTCGTGCTGGGGTCCACGCCAGCTGAGAATAGGAGCCTGCAGCCATTACTTGGGCAAAAGTCCATCAGCTTGAAGAGCTGGACAGAAGGGGTAATTTGCCTTTGCAGACTGCGGCAATGGGTCATTAACTGGCAAAGATCCAAGCACTGCACAAGAATGCCAATTAAGTCATTGTACTGGTTATTGGAGCCACAAACCACAGGAGAATATTTTACTGATACTCACTTTGATTTCAAAAAATGTTTTTAAATATGGAGTCCAGCAGCATTAACCACACTTTCCATGCCTTCATTAAGGTAATACCAACTCATTTAGCAGCCTCAACAGAGGGGAGAAGCAGTACATAATGACCAAGGACTGCACAGATAGAAATTATACAAGCAAACAGCATTTTCTTTCTTGTGAACAGCCATGGCTTGGCAGCAGACAGAACTCAAGTCCCTAAGTGAAAGGTGGTGGAACTGGGATTGGCAATCTCCTTCAACTCATGCTGTGTAGGAGTCATCAGTCATTGATTTGCATGCCTTTATTATAGTACATAGCTGGGAATCTAGTGAATTACCTGTTTTGATTCACAAAATTAAATTTTTTGCATAGTTCTGATGGTTTCAAATATGGGCGGATGCCAGTCAAAGACAGAAGTCATCTGCTTCAAGCACACCCAGGGGTTTCCAGTGGAGCTTCTTTGCACAGAAGCATCCATGTGAGCTGTGCTCTGTCCAGATAATTTATTTGCAAAACTTTCATTCCAATCATTTAGTTATAATGTAGATTGCTTATCCACAGCCAGATTCGAGAAGCTCAGAATGTCTTCATACACACAAACACATAACCACAGAGGATCAACCATCAATTAATTGTGCTCTGTGATAACCAGTCCCTGTCACTTCTAAAAGAGAAAGAAGTAACATGTTCACTGCGTTCAGTTATACCAGTAGCTATTCTGAATGCAGATACCATGGTAGGGGTATACTGGTAACAAAGAACTTGTGTGGCAGTTTGATCTTCTGTAGCATGCTGTAAATCTGTCGCGGCCGTCTGAAGCCAGAGGAGCTGCATCATTACCTCATTACAGAGACAAACAAGGAAAGAACGTGATTTTCTAGATTTCAGTTAGATTATTATAATTTACCATGTGACTTCCTTAAGTCTCACTCAAATGCCCTCGCTTTCTCTATGCAGTCTCCTTGATTCTTAATGTGCTTCTTTGTATGAATGCACTTTACTGTCCCAGGAAAGATGGTGACAATTAATAAGTACGCTGGTTGGGAATTCTTTCTGGCATCTTTTTTCCCCTGAGACTATTGAAAGAGAGGCATTTACATATGTATAGTACAATGAACTCAGTCTTCCTTAACATCATATTTTACAAAAATGGCTGTGAAGTCTGTGACAGCATCGTGACTCCATCACATGTAGGAGGAAGATCTAAGCCTGAGATACTTGGTTGGCTGCAAACGAGGAATTGTGATGTGGGAACATAAATACCACTAATGGGGATTTACAAATGCTTTGTGTATAAATATGTGCTTAAAAAAAAAAAAAATCAATTCCACTAAGTAATAAGCATTTACAACTTTGTTTCATCATTCGTATAATGTCTAAGTATGAACTCCCCGTAAATGACAGAAACAGTCCTTAAGTTTATTTTTTCACTCCAAATTGAACAAAATGCTTCAAAATA
>JANHGN010003150.1:158806-177795 GCA_024605025.1 Megaceryle maxima
AAATTACAAACTGTCTCAAGGAAAGAAGTGAAAATGAACATGCTGGAGAGTAGATGCCATTGGTTGACTGCCACGTACCCGGGTTCACTTAACACTGTTTCAGTCAGAACTTAGTTTGTCAAACCTTGAATATTTCAGAAGAAAGCTGGGCAATTTTCCTAATTTTGTGTAATTACATGTTTGTGTGGGTGTGAGTGCGTGTGTTTTTGCATGCGGGTTTATTAGTCAGTGGTTTCAAGAAAGAGCAGAGCAAGGTTACTCAGCAGCCTTTCTCCTATGCATGAAAAAATAATTACATTCATCTCAGTGTTAAAAAGTTTCAGAGTTTTATCACTTCTGTCTTCTCCACCTCCTGTTTTGCCTTGTCACAACAAGTCTTTACAGTCACAGCCCCCTCTACCCTTGCCAGTCCTTGAAATCCCCGCTGTGGTCACTGTCTGTGCTGTGCCAGCTCGCCTCTCTTGGGCGCTCTGCTTCTCCCGCCTACGCTTTGAGAAGGGCACATCTGCCCTTCCTGCGGCGGCTCGTTAGGCCAGTCCTCTGATGACCTCCACAAAGCCCATTGCCCCTGCTTTACAAAAGCAGGGCTCAAGGCCCTGGTGCGGGAAGGCAGCGCGGTCGCGGCTCCGCAAACACGCGCTCAGCGTTCCCAGCCTCCGACCCCTCCACGCCTGTTGCTTCAGTGCCATTTACTGCGTTTGATACCGCTGCCCGTTATGTGGTATTTCTGTAAACGTGTCCCAGGCTCCAGCTGTACTTTACCATTAAGAAAACTGTTACATAAGCAGTGTGATTGTTTAAATAAAAGGACCATTTAATCTTCAAATGTGAACTTTTCTTTCTCCTTAGCATACCCATGTGAGCTGTGACAGTTTGGGGGGTAGTATCTGGGCAGTGAATGAGGAAATTACTCTTCCTGTTCTGTGCATGTCAGTGGCCAGACCCATACACCGAGCTTTTCCATTCCCTACCCTCCAGTAAGCACACTCTGTGAATGCTTCAGAAGAGATGATCACCCCTCAGCACCCTGGAGGTGCTGAACTCTCATGGGTGCTTCTCATCTCATTCACCCTAAAGGAAACCAGCCAGCCACAGCAACTGTCTCTATTTTGTCACTCTTCTACGGTCTGCATCAGGTCTATCCTGGAAGACTAAAGGACTGATAATTCACCACAGGTCTCTGAAGAAGCCATGCAGGAAAGGCTTCCATTAATACTGTTGCTGGTTTATACTACTTCAATTGATAAAAGTCAAAAAATATTAGGTAAGACAAGAAAAACTCACATCCTCCTAGAAGATGACAGCATCTCGAAACATGTTCATAATACCATTATTAAAATTCAGAGATCGCTCATTTTATAGTCATTAACCTAAGTACAGACAACAGGAAAACTTCTTTCAGACCTTTCAGCCTCTTTTTTCTTAGTTGGACCTTGGATGTGGAAAGGCAGCAGGATGGAAGCTTTTCTAGAAGTGCTGCTTCTGAGGCTAGCTTACCTGATGGCACCACATCCCTTCACTGCACTACCTTATTAAGACGTTGGCATTACTGATGTACCAATATGTCTGGCCACACAATGTCCATACTTGTCAGGCCACGCAACAGACTCATATTACTTTTTGGTCCCTTTTAGCTGTGTACCAGGGAGGGGCTGTTCCCGTGAGCTTTGAATGCAATCTCACAAGTCAATCTGATCTGCACCTACTAAACGCTTAGACAATCCTGGTATTAATATTCAGATGTGTCGTTGTCTGGCTTATTCTTAAAATATTGATGATTTATAAGAGCTAAGCCTCATCTAAACAGTCTGAAAAATGATTGGGCTGCAGTTGGGTATAGTAATAAACCTAGAACAAAACAAACGTCCAGCCTACCTCTCAGTGAGCTGAAGCAAATACTTTTTGCTGACTGAAGCTTGCACAGAGGAAAAATATTCAATATAAATTTCCCTCAAAGCAGGGAAAATATTATTTGTTACAATGCTCTTTCTGTACTTTAAACAACCCTGACAGAATTTCATTCTAGGCACTCTTCCCTGCAGCTGGACTAAGATGCAAATTCACCCAGTATTTTCACACCTCTGCCAGGGAAGCAAAGCCTGTACCTCAGTCTTTCAGATCATCCCTTTGATACAAGTGTCTCTCATCTGACTCTACTAACACAGGTGAAGAGGACATTTCACTCTTTTGCATCTATGAAAGCTCATGAAACTTCTCCCACACCCATGAAAGCAAAATTCATCTGAGCAGTTTGCTCAGCCACATGAAATTCTATGTACTACATCATCGAACTTACTCTTGTTTAAATAACAGCAATCATTAACGTGTCCTCAGGAAAGGACCACACTGGAACATCTGCAGCATCATGTGAGCCCTGGCAGTTGGCACCAAAGTACTGAGAAAAAATTGCCACTTATGTAAATCACTCTTTTCCTGAATGTTCCTGATAAGATCTTGGACCTCAGCCTCCTAATAGAAATGAAAGAGCATTTCTTGCAGTCCCTTTTCTTTGCCTTGCTGAGTACCAAAGATCTTTGAAGGGTATATTTTCCTGGCATGCAGCATACTTGTGCCAGCTGAATGAACATCGATTGTGATCTAAATACTAGTGTTTTGAACTATGTATCTGGGGCATGATGTGAAGAACTAAGCTTCTGGAGTATGAGTGAACTTCAGGGATTTAAGTGTGGAGCGGTGTCTGGCAAGGGCACAATGAACTTGCCAAAAAGGAGGCCATCAAGGCAAGTGCTTCCCCAAGACCAAAACAAATTCTGTGATGCCATCTTACATTTCAAGTGTACAAGAGGTCTGTAAGTTGAGATATACTTGGATATTCTGTGTGCTTGGCACTGAGCCTAGCTCTGATTTAAAAGCAAACAGATACACACGTTAGGCATGAGTGAAACTAAACTATGCAACCCAAACCACTCCCCAACATTCCAAAACCAAACATATCAGGCAAGTATGCTTTGCATGAGTTATGTCTGCTTAACCATTTTATAGTAGGAGAAGAGGCAAGGGACAAGCTACTAAATTAGTCACCAGTAAAAGATGCAGCAAATGACTAGTACACTGGGACACTCTTTCAGCCTAACACATTAAGCTGAAGTTATTTAACAGAAGTAGAACAGCGACATTCCCATCTGGTTCTGACCTGATCACTCCTCTCTGGTAACCAGCATGTCAAGTGTTATATTCTGCTATTCTAGTAGCTGACAACCTTCTAGACCAAGTGACAAACACACTCTAACATTAATTTTTTTCTTCTGCTTTGCCTGTTCAGTAAACCTCTGGTTTCCCCTGTACGTAATTACATTATTGCAATCTGTCATCCATAAACAGAGAAATCTACACAAATAGATATGTCAGCTTGGTTGAGTGTATGTGAACTTGCCTGGCTTTAAAGCAGAATTTACAGGAACCATCTGGTCCACATTTGCTCAGGATGGGATACAGCTAAACATGCAGGAATCCTGATCTGCTAAATGCAAGTAGAAGATTTCTTTCTTTCTTTCTTCTTCTTCTTCTTCTTTTTTTTTTTTTTTTTTAAAGGGCTCTTTCTGAATGCATTTTACCTTG
This sequence comes from Megaceryle maxima, assembly GCA_024605025.1. Classification (NCBI taxonomy): domain Eukaryota; kingdom Metazoa; phylum Chordata; class Aves; order Coraciiformes; family Cerylidae; genus Megaceryle; species Megaceryle maxima. Next base: position 162,386 of record JANHGN010003150.1, read on the forward strand.
ATCTGTTCTTTCATAACATCACATCTCACTCACCCCTCATTTTTCTCAAGTTTTTAGGTCAGTGCAACTCCAGTGCTTTTGAATGAAGCTGTGCCAGTGCAAAATGAGAGCAACGTAGTAAGGGATCAAAGAGTACAATAACCAAGGGCAGACATGAAGATGCCGTAAGCAACGCTGTCAGTTCTGTAAGGGGACTTACTCATACAACTTTCACAACGATGTGGGCAAGTCTGCTGGTGTAGGACAGATATTTATACATCTCTATACAACAATATGAGCCAAAGTTTATCGACAGAGCTGTGCTCTAGTTTTAGCTTTGCTACGCAAATCTTTATTTAAATGATATCCAGGGAAATAATAATTGAGTGATTATAGCTTCTATGGGTAGAAGCAAACGGGTAACAAAACAGATGAGATGGGAACACTTTAAAACCAGAATATGTTCTGCTTGAGGAAAATCTAACAGGTAAACAATTGTGCAGCAAAGGCAGAAGAACTAGCACAGACAATCAGAGAAAGGAATACCATATTTTGAGAAGGGACAGAAGGTGAAGAGCATTGTGTTGTCCAGTGAACACAGGCTGTAGGGTATCCTCCGTGCACTTATTACTAAGAACTCTTGATACTGACAATACCAGAAAGCTGACAGAGGTAGCAGTGAGGGCATTCTGTCACCAGAGGATGCTGAGATCTGGGAGATGTGATAAAACTTTTTTACATCCAAATGGCAAAATTGTAAAACCACATTAGTGTTAAAAATAATTAACTTTCACGCTTTAGGAAAACTGAATAAACCAATCAAACAAAATAAACTGCTTAAATACAGAGAGCTTTAATCTGTGAAGCTCTGGACTGAGTCCAGACCCTTGTCTGTCCATCAGAGCCCAAAAGCGAAAACTATGCAGTAAGCACCATACTGTTACACACATGGTGGGATGCAGATCTAGGGAGTTCGATTCCAGTGATATTCCTGCCCAATACCAATTTCCCTGAATGCCCTGAATTCTCCAGCAAGGACATGCTCCAAGTGACATCACCAAATCCAAACCAAACCATTTGCTGAGTACAGTCCTGCATCCTACTGGTATCAGGAAGCTAACACCATGACCTTAGTACAATATCATAGCCTTGCCTAGATGAAGCCTTCTGTGGTGACTCCTTCCCTTTCTCTTCACCAACGAGCACTTCTATTCAATGCCTCCACTGTTGTGCAGCCTCACTTGCTGCCTCTTGTATGGAGCAAGCTAGAACGAGTCCACACCGAGCCCTGCTGCTTGCAAAAGACCAGCCTTCAGCTGAAAAGTCTTGGAATGACATGATCAGAATGAAAGTTTCTTCAGCTAAAAATGAAGAAACCACGATACTCGGATATTACTGGCCACTTCCTTCAGACCATCAGAGATGGGTTTTTTCATCAACCCTTTGCATTGGTTACTGAAGAAATGACATTAAGCCACCATGGATAGAAACTATCTGAGCCATAATCCTCTTGATGTCAGATGTCACAATGTTGACCATAGTGAGGCCTAAGTGAGATGCTTTAGCCTTAGTTTTCCTTAACTTAGAATCATACAATCATTGAGGTTGGAAAAGACCTTTAAGATCATCAGTTCCAACTGTAAAACTGACTTCAGGCACATTTGGATGATAGTCTCCTACATTCTCCTTCTAGTTGAGAAAGATGCTGTGTTAATTCTTCTCTGTTTGCAACATATGTGGAAATCAACAGAAGAAAATACATAAAAGAATGAAGCTGTGTAAGGCGTCATCATGAGGTAGTATTCACAACCTTTACCTGCAATTGAAAAACTAAAAGAGAACAAAAATCCCAATGTGTTGACTAGCAGTCAACTGATGAGGCTCATTACTGTACGTTAAAAATACATGTCTAATTGTGTTTACATATTTATCTCAGAAAAAAAGATTCTAATTAGGAATCACAGACTTAGCAATTACCAGGCTGGAACAGAAAACCTAACTTGTCTGGAAAACAACTGTAGCATATTCCACGGGAAGCCAGTTCTCAAAGAGAAAGCTTACAAAACCCAAAATGGGAGCATGCACAGATGTTGCAAGCTGTGGAGAACTGAACTCTTTTTTTTTGGTGACAATACTAACTTTGAGATGTCTCATATGACTTAGAGAAAAATAAAAAATTAAAAGCCATTCAATAAAAAATGGAAGAGGGTGCTGCTGCTTCTCAGCGATGAGCTGAGCTGAACCACCAAGCCAAGTCAAACTGTCCTTCTCAAGGCTTGGCTGTGGCTCCTCTGAATGAGGTGGTGCAATGAACACTCTTGCTTTCAGAAACAAAAGATCTCCTCCTGTACATAGAACTAACACTGGCCTTGATAGAACTCTATGGAGTTCCTTCCTCTCTTCAATGATCCTGCAAAGCTCCTGATGCATCTCTGCCATAATGACACATTTTAGTCCAGCTTCATTGTTCCAGAAGAACGCCACGCGTGGGCCTGTATCTCCCACAGATGGTCTATGCTCAACACAAAGCAGTGTGCTTCACACGATATTTCTGCATCATTCAGCTTTCAGAAAATATGTACCAAAACATTAATAATGTTAACAACAATGCTACATAATGCTCAAAGCACTGCAAATTAATGGATTTATCGTCAACGTTCTCATACAAAACAGGCAAATACTAAATTAGAATATAAAATGATTTGGCCTATCCCATAGAGAGAATTAGCAATAGAGCCAATTTTCAAATTCAGGTTCTCCCAGGTTTGTTTTTATTTCAAGCTGTAACATAATTGAGCATTTACTTTGAGAGATTCCTGTACTGCCTACAAACACAGTAGCCACTGAAATTGTACAGTAAAAATATCAGTGTGGTACCCAGAACACATTTTCCTCGTGTTATTTGCTAAAGTACAGGGAATAGCTACCTAGCCCCCATGAACTGGGACACTGGTGGAAAGTGCTACTTATTACTCCAGCTAAAGTTGCACAAATGTGATACAATTACAAATAGAAAGGAAAGTATTGTGTAGAATTAAATAAAAATTAATTCTTTTTTAGGCTTAAATAACTTTTTTAGCCAAAAGAGAATATTAGTACATTTATTCTGTTAGAGGCAATAAATGTTCTGGGAAAAGGAAGTTTATCCACTTATCAACAGCAGAGGATTTTGAAAATAGCTAAAACTTGGTCTCACAGATCACTGCATTTATCTAAAGAGCTAAAAATGTAATTTTGATGTATTCTGCAAACTTAAAATTCTTGATAACACAAGTTAATTCTTTGCCATGATATCTATAGGGTTTTTAGCATGAGCATATGAGAGTATTGCTGACTGCCTTCTCTTAACAATGTCTGGAACTGCTGAGTCTAAAAAATGATAAATATTATTCCTTTGAAGAAACAATCACAGGAGATTATGGTAATAAGACTATGAAATGAAATACATATTCATCACAAGACAAAAATGGATTTACCTCAGATACATGTCTCTGAAAAAAAAATTATGCTAGTTGAATTGTCCTCAAACATAGTAAAATTATTCTTTCTATCTGACCTTCAGTCAATCATGTTAGAAAAATATTTATTCCTCTCCCTAACCTTTATCTACACTTTCTGTTTCTCAAACTACCTGAGCAAACAAGTCTTTTGCCTCTGAGAATTTTCATTAACAGATGCTATCAGCCTTTCAAAGTCTCTCTTCATCAACACCTCACCCTTTGCAATCCAGCATTTTAATTGCCCTTGCATCTGGAATGTGTCTCATGTCTCAACCCGTAAGTTAATTTCCTTTTATTTATTCTGAACACTAAAAAAAATATAGCAATCAAAGGGTGAGTACTGATTTTAAAAATATTCTGAAATTTAAATGAGTTCTTATGATAATATAAATGATAATTTATGGATTCATGCTCACAGTCTGCATGTGTGTTTCCTTTTAGTCAGTCAGTTGGGTATTTTTGCCTTTTTTTGCCAATGGGTAGTAACAAGGAGCTTTTATATAGCACTATTACCTGTAATTTTTAATACCAGCATTTATCTTCATAACAATGATGTATTCATTAATTACAAGGCTTCATACTAATTGAAACCAGGTCTGTATATCTCCTAGATTACTTGGCAATTTGGTCTGAATTGGGCTTGAACATACAAGTGTAGTTCTGCCATATTGACCAGGGCACAGAATAGAACATCTAACCTGCTTTATACTGATTCTTCCCGTAGTAAAGGCCACAGGATAACAATTTACAAGGTTAGCAGAGAATTACACGGCATCAACAGATGCTACCAGACCCAGCACAGAGCTTGGGGGTAATGAATTACCTTCCAAAACATCCCACACAACTGAGGTGGCAGGATGAGGATGTACTGGTTCGGTGCTCTCTATCAGTGACCTAACACCGTTACCTCTTGCAGCATTATCTTCTGTGTATCAAAAAGACCTGTTTTATTCTGCAGGGTGGTGACAGGCAACAGGTTCACATAACCTACAGAGTAGAGACAACCCATGGCTTGTCAGGAAATTCCTGGGTCTGTACTTGCTGTTGAAGAAAAAGACTAAAGGGGAAACTGTGCCTTGCTTTTATCCTATTTGAATATTGGAGGTCTCTTTTATTAAGAATTTTAGCATTGGCTGTCCCTTCTCTGCTAATACACGGAATGTTTTGGGACTGCTGCTTGGTATTTTGCAACTTCTAACTACAGGGAGTGGAGCCAGTAACCTTGACAGACAAAAAAACCGCCAAAATTCAGCATCTGTGGTCAGTTACTGAATATGTAATTTCTGATTTAGCTCAGGAAGGCAGCTCAGATGAAGTGTTAGGCTGGGTTTTATAGAAATGTGCAAACATTTCAGCATAGATATTCACTAAATAGATACAGGAATGGGATTCAAAAGTTTAGGTTTGGCTTCACCTCTCCAAGTGTTGATGTGCTCAGGTGGGGAAGGAAGAAGAGGGAGACCGTTCTTGGAGTTCTCTCTACACGTCAGCAATGGTTGGGCTTCAGATTCAGACTTTTCTACAGCATCCAAGATATTCTGTGACTACAGAACTCTCCCTTCCAGGACATTTTTCCCATGGATTGGATATTTCCCCCCTACCCCCTGTGGTGCCATCCCATTCATTTTTATGCTCCACAAATGGAAGTTGCAGAGGAAGGCATAAAAGCTATTTTGATCTATTAAAAAGCAAAAAAAAGTTAACATTACTGAGTCACAGGCAGAGTTAGTCTAATTTACTGCTCTGATAATTGATGGTTTAGAAATACCAGTATGATGGGCTTCACAGAGAACCCAGACTTAGGGAATAACCTGTATTACTTCAATGGCAATTTCAGCAGAGGCTCAACCTTACTTGTACTTGACCACCTTGGGAAAAAATAGGTCCTCCATTGAAAGGACCTGCTGACAGACAGACACACACTCTCAAAATCTGTCCCCAAATTAGCATAATGGCAGTGTACGCTGCTGGATCACTATGAAGACAGAACACTATCAGTAAAAGGTTACACATCCTCCACTAATGGCCATAAGAACTTCTTTAACTGCTGCTGGACTATACACCGCTTCTATCCGCGACTATACAACAAAACCACTGAACGTGTGTAACTCTGTTTCTTAGTTTTATATTCTCAATAAACATTTACAAAAAATAATCTTATTCTTGCACTTGCACATGGTAAATGGTAAAGATTCTGTTAAATGATCTACAAATGGTAATAACCAGACTGTTTGAAACAGCTAGTACTTTTGCCTGTGATCCTCTCAGGCTCACTTCACAGTTGCAGCACCAGTAAAATTATCACAGTTATATGTCTCTCATTTTCAAAAGTGATTTAGTAGGATGGTAGGAGTAGGTTTTCAAAGGCAATTAAGATGCAGAAGAATCTCAGAAGGTGGGGTATCTGCACTCCACTGACTTAAATGGCAGCCAGGCTCAGATCTCACCGAGGTTCTTTTCACAATGTGACTATGTCTATGTTGAAACGCTAAATACCTCTGAAAGACCTGTCCTGTGTGCCTTTGGAAATCACAAAAATAGGATATGTGCTTCTCAGAATATGTACTCTCTGGCCTGCTTAAAAAGTGGCACAGAATTCTCTACAGAATACACTGTTAATTAGTTATTTCAGTGCAACACATTCAACAAGTGCATAGATAAAGTCTGACTAAGTGGGATGTGCATATAGCTGAGGCAGCTTGAAGAAGAAGAGAAAGAGAAAATCCCTGCCCAGTGTTGCAGAGTGGTAAAGTACTTACTACTAAAGGAAGGGGTTGTGCATAAACTCAAAATCTCCCTGTTGTCATAGTTTCAAACTAAATTGTTCTTCATGTTTTCTCATAGTGGTTCTGTAAAATTAGGAAGCTGTAACAAACAGATTCTTGGGACCAGTCAGCCTCAGTACTCCCAGTTATGTTGGGCTTTGCACCCAATTACAGTGCCAAGTGTTTACTATTATTTAAAATGTTTATATGCTAGTTGAATATTCATTCCAATATTCAGTGAAACAAAAGAAGTCTTTTATTCCACTTGGTTTGGTATTATACCAATGCATGACTACTCTTCGTGACTCCAAAGTCTCAGAAATCTGATCCTGTAGTTAGCAAACTACAATGATAAAATATGCAAAAAGTTTACTATTGTCTAATCTAAAGGAGGAAATACATAGGGAATGGTACACACAGCTAGAAGCACAAGCACTGATAGTTCTGTCACTCAGTTTACCATTACTGTAGTCATTCAGGCAGAGAAAGGTTTCACAGAACACGGGTATCTAGAGTGGAAAGGTGGCAAGTGTTCTGTGCAAATCAGTACTTTAGAATAAAAGGTTCTCATTCCACCACTGCCCTCCTTCAGTAGAGTGGCACTCGTTTAGTTTTATGACACACACCCCCAAGTAAACAAAATAAAATTTCTTTATTTTAAGACTTTCTGCCAGTGTAATTATCTCTGTACAGGTATGAGAAGTGAGGGAAAATCAGGTCGGTTGCACCTGTGAGCAACTGGAGTTGACTTCAATAAAATTCCATCTAACCTTACTAATTATTAATGTACAGATGTTCTAGGCTCAAAATGTAATGCCTGCGCTCACAGTGGGGAGCTGATCCCCTCTGACTGTACTCGGTCCTAACTAACCCTCCCCTTGCAGAGAATTATCAAGCCAATATCTTTCTTTTTACAGCAAAAAAATCTCTATTATTGTTGTTTCTGAAAATAAAAATAAAAAGCAAACAGTTAAAAAAGCATATTCTTTAAATACTGGATTCGTATGACTGTGCTATAGACTGTAACGTATCAAGACATCAAGAATCACACTCTAACTGTACAGTTACACTTAACAGATCTCACTGAGGTCTTAGCTCCCAGTGTCAGATTTTCTTGCTCACTGTTTGGGGCACATCCCATCACTTCACTGATTCCTTGTCTTTTTATTATTTTTTTTTATGCAGCAAAATTTTGTTCCTGTGTTAAATGGTCTATACAGTGCATCTCTGTCCTTGTTCGTTGGATACCACTTTTGTCTCTGCCTATAATGAAAGTCTTAGTGTCTTCATTCCTAACTTTTGGACACAGCACTGTTGTCTCCCCTGCTACACTTCATGGCTTCTGCTCATTTACTTCCCCCCTTGGGATTAAAAATCCAAAGCATGCTGAAAGACAGAGAGCTGAGATGATGGTCCTACCACCACACAGTTAAGCACATCTCATCTATACTTCCATTGATTACAGGTTGCATTAGTGCTTCAGGTAGTCTAGGAAAAACCACTTCAGACCTTCAACCTAACTTAAGCACACTCCTAAACATCCTCTGCACTTGGGACCACAGAGGAGTGGATTTATGATTATCTATCCTGAACAGAAGAAGAAAAACAACTTGACTTTCCAGTTCCTCACCCTTTCACATTAACACCATCATCTCATTTTCCACGTATAGTAATATTTTATCTTCCCTCTTACATCCTGAACTATAACACCTTGGGGGTGAAGCAGGAAGAGAGCTAAGTTAACTGTGCATGTTCCAGATCTGCTCTTTTCCATTCACTGTGAAGAGTTTTAGAACACTAGCAATTTTTCTGGGAATTGAGAGATCACTTGCAACTATTGCAGCCATATTCCTGAAAAGCGTAGTATATGTTATTCCTAAAGGAGTTCACAGAAGGACTGAGTTTAAACTTAAAAAGAAGTTAAAAGCCAACAGCTTGCAATATTTTTAATATAATTTTTTGGCTCAGAGATCAGACCATGGCGACAGAGCCTGTTAACAGCTACATGAAGTCTTATTTATAGTCTAAATCTGCAAATACTTCCTTTGAAGCAAAGTAATCACAAAGTAATTCACCAAATCCAAATCACTTCTCCCATGCCACAGAGTTACAGAGCTTTGCCATTCACTGTGGAGGGAAGAGCATCAGGTGCTGTATCAAGCTGCCTACACGGTTAAACACACACCAGCAAGGTGACTCTTGTGACCTTTCACCGCACACACCATGGTATTTACACTGTGCTGATGGCTTGTAATTTCTGGTTGAACATAATAATGTGGCTCATCTCTTGGAAGTTAAAACTTAACTTGTAGTGGCCAACTATAGTAAACTATCAAAGGATAAAGCAAAACACTATTTGTCAGCTTTACATATTTCAACTTATCTTTCTTAGCTTCCCTCTGATGGACACCTTCAACCACCAGGGCTCTAATTCTTACCAGTAGAACTTCCCAAAGTGGAAACTCACGTCTGTTGACAAGAAATGAATATGCAGCTCTCACAGAATATCGGGAGTAGCTGAGACCTTTTATTTATAATGAAAGAAGAGAGAAAGGGTAAACCTGAACCCCAATTATTAACTCTCAGGAAGTCTCAGAAACCAATTTATGTCCAAAAGACATGACATTCAAGCAGACATCTAAGCACTAGACACACCTCACATGGATTCTTCCAGGAATTCTGCATAAAGCTGAACATCTGGTGTGGCACAGTAAAGTTCTTCCTTGCTATCTTGCTTAATTTTTCTCTTAAGTATTAATTATTGACAATGTAAGAAAGGTTTCTCTCCCTACTGAAGCTGCAGTTCCTGTATCTCTCAGTTCCTGGGAGCAACACTACTGAGCATGATCTTCAAACACACACTGGATCCACCTCCAATGCTCTGGTGTCATGGGATGGCCTTGCAATACCCAGGGAGCATCTGCACCAGCAGTTGTCTTTCAAGGAATGACTTAAAATTTCTTCTGGGCATCTGAAGAGCAAAACTGTGTCTTCTCTCCCAAGAGATGGGGAGAGGTCTTAAAAGACAAAATATTTCTATGGTGCCCTTATTTTTTTTTTTATTTTATTTTTTTAACTTTACTTTTGGTCCAGAATCTGTGTAATTCTCTTCTGGCTGGTTTATTCTGTCACAAAGTAAATGACCTCTACTGAATGGTCAGCAAACGTGATGGTTTTAACAGAGCTCCTGTTGCAGTGAAACTGATGCACCGTGATTGTAGCCTGGCCCACAGAAGGTAGAGGCTCCACTGGGTATTGTCAAAGCAACTCATGGTAGCTGAACGCAACAAGCCAGTTAGTGAAACAAGCCCAGTTCATGCACAACGTCACTTCCAGACACCATTAGAAAATAAGACCCCAAGGTATAAAGCCTTGTCTTTTAAACTATGTTTCTATTAACTGCAGAAGAAAGAAGTCAGGATTGCCTCACAGTTTGACCTATTTCTGAAAAGATCAGAGGTCTGAAGAGGCCACTTCTTCTAACACTGTGGCAGAGCTGGTTGCTAGAATACAATAGTATTATGCAGTGGTCCTTTATGATAAGGGCCACAGCTGATGGAAGAGCCACCAACTTCTCTGCCTTCCACAAGGAACACAAAAGAGCCTGCTTTCCTAGCAGGGTAATTTTTTTGTTACTTAGCTTAATGGATTTTGGAGCCTTTACTCTGTTGCTTAGAATTTTTGCTTTGAAAACTGAATAGGACAAAGTAAAAGGTATTTGTAAGGACATGTGTGAGAATGAACGATACATGCCACTGGTCTAAGGGACAAGACAGTCTCAACATTAAATTTTGTCTACACCATCCACAAAACCACCCTCACCACTAGAAGATTCAACTATGTGCCATGGCTTCATTTGACTACTGTGGTACCACAGACTGTTCATCTTCTGTCCGAGCTAAGACAAAAATAACCGAGATTAGGCAGACTGCCTGCAAAGTACCATGCAAGAAATATGACAGCAAGCAAACCCAACCTCTTCTTGTATGATGGTTCTTGCATCTGGGTAGAACCTACTTTCAAAAGCCTCAGTTCTTAAACAGCTCCTTACAACAGGCATGGTTCAGACATCTGTTTCTGGTCATCGTTCCTAACGTAAATACAAATTAACACCTAGGGCAAAGGAAAATTATCTCATTTACATCAATAAAATGTTATTATTCACTTTACTAACTTGTTGCTTAAGTGAACAGTGTTTAAGAAGTCTACAAAAATAATGCATGACCAGCACTACACAACAGTATGCAGAAATCATGGGGAACAAGACTACGCTGAGCAGAAAATAAAACAAATGTGAAAAAGTTTGCTCTGCACCTGAACAATTTTAATTAAAACCTGTTATATTTGTCTTATCAAAATATGTTAATGGTAATTTCATGCTTTTTATTTAGGACATATTTATAAATAACTATAAATAGATAAATGATCAATGAATGCCAATGAATGAATAATGTTATACAATGCAGAGGGGCAATCCTTCTATAATTTAATGATTTAAAAATCATTGCTAAATATCCATTTTGGTTTTCATCAAATTTAACACAGGAAAAGTGTGGATGAATACAATTGAAGGCAGGTATGGAAATAATTCTATTCTCAGTAAAAGTCTGTCCTTGCACAGATATAATATTATTGTCTGATATAATATTTAACCAGGATGTGGAAATTGCTAAAATAATGTCCCGATGCATTTCTTTTTGGCAAAAAGCAGTGTGTTTATTGCTGGCTGGTTTTCTTCTGTAAAGTGTGCCCATTGGCCACTCTCAAATAAATTAAATATGGTCTCTGACGCCCTGCATGAGTCACATATGGGCATATACCTTCACCCAGTGTTTAGGGAAGTGTCCTGTAAGCAACTACAGCTCTACAAATTCAGTAATAGAGCTGGTGATTTTTTTTCAATTAATATTACATTTAATGGAAGAATTGATCTTTAGGAGAGGAGGGGGGACCACAGCTACAAGTTCATTTAGGCCAAGCTGAATTTATAACTCCATCTGAAAAACTGAAGGAGAATATTTTTCAAAATGAAAGTTAATGAGTTTTAGTTTCAAAATTTGAACAAAGATTAAACTAAAGGTTAGTCATGAAATAACATGGACCATGTTTTTGCAGATAAACTAACATTTTTCAGCTTGGTCCAAAATTATTTTTGTGATTTCTGTTTCACTCAGCATTTCCCACTCCTTCTCAGGTTCCACTGGACTTTAACCTGAACAAATTTCTCTTTCTAAGCTTTCATTCTGTCAGGCAGGAGGGAAAATATACATTTGTTACTTATGTTGAAGAACTTAGTGCTGTATTATCACAGAACAAAGTAGAAAGCTCTGCAAAGGAAATGGGAAAACATTGTACAAGTGCCTACTTGAGAAGAAGGCACCACAGCAAGGAACAGTCTGTTAAAGGACAGCCATTAAAAAAGACTAAAACTAGGGAAATACAGCAGCTTTCAGTTTTTCCTTAACAAATATCTCCCTAAAAATCCCTGAAGGATCACACAGAAATCATTAGAATATAATTTTTATTAGTTTATGGAAAACTAGTTTCCCTTGTGACAGAGTGATTTCAGTTTTTATTGCCTCTAGACTCTGGTCTCTGTATGACAATTGAGGCCACTATTCTTCATAATGTAACTTACATAAATATACCTCAAGTAATAAAACTGTAGCTAATTCTCAATTTTCTAGCAAAATGTCCATTGAAGCCTCTCTGCTTCCCTTCATTCTACTGTAATAATCAGTAATTATTTGTTTAAAGTAGTTCTCAAGAACTCCCATTGTGGTTGATGCTGTAGAATCAGAAAGCAAAAAGATATTCCCTCCCCACCTTCAGTAATGGCTGCAGGTTAAATAAGATGATTAAGTGGATTTCTACCATCTGACCTCCAGAGTGGTATAAAACACGACAATCAAAATATTACAAAGTGGCCCACAATAAAACTTCTCATTATTGATACAATGACCTCGTTGTTCTTAAGCAAACATTTTAAATAGAATCCATTATATATGTGAAGTCCTAAAAATTACCTATCTTGGATTTGAAAAAAAGAACACATTTGAATATCAAAAATAAGGGAGAGCTTTTCATCTTCTTTTATAATAATGATTTTGTACAAGTTTTTATCTCTGTGATACAATTTTGTTGTTTCAAACGGATCTGTCAAGAAATTATTTTTAAACACATAAGGTCAAATCTTCACCTGTGCAAATCTGCTTTGCTTCACTTCAAAGAAATGCAATGAATGGCTTCTTCTGTGCTCTGAGGTGTATTCTGATTTTTACACAACTGAACCGACTTGGTTACACTCCATAGCCGTCTGAATTCCCTGAGGTAGAAGTTTTAATGTTAAAAACATTTTGACAAAATCTGGCTTTATAGTCAGAGGGGGGTCACTGAAGTAATGAAAACAGTATCTGCAGAAAAATGCAAATTAATATGCCATAAACCAAGACCATATCTATGCAAAATGAACAGTGCTTAAAACAAGACCAAATAACATCATTACTCCCATTATCTTTTTATCTGTAATTTTCATAGGAGACCCAATAAAGGGTTATGAGGATGCAGCTGGCATCTAAAATTCACTGCAAGACAGATGATTATGTGTTTATTTTGCCTACTGTGGCCAGTTTTTGAAGAAGGTCAATACAGAGATTACTTAAATTAAATCTAAAGCGTAATGGTCTACAGCTGCTTGCACTTAATATGTTTGGCTTTATATACATTATTAATGAAAACTCAGTGTAGTTCTATATGCTTAAAATTTTGAAGCCACTGTTCTTATTCCAGATGTGTACTTTCACAATAATTGTTAAACTAATGTAAGCTACTGCAATATAAATGGGCATTTATAATCAAGCAGCCAAGCTGAACAGTTCCTTGTAAGGAAATGGTGCTTCATTGCATAAATATTATTAGATGGCTCACATCAAAATGGAAAAGTTGTTTGGGCTTCTATGTTACGGATGCTGTGTGCAGCTAAACTTTTCTCTGATTTGTAGTGTAAGGAAAACATGCAAACTAAAATAGTCATTATTCAGACGTATGCCATTCACATCCATTTTGTTCAGAAGTGTAGCTCAGTAATTCCAGAGAGGACAACTACAACAATAACCACACTAATACAACGCACACGCATCATCTGAACTCACAATTTTCACTGCCATCAACATATCTAAAACCAGACAAATCATCAATGAAACAACCTTGAAAAATCCTTCACGGCACTCAAAATCATCTTTAAATGTCGAAACGAACTACCCTTCTTTTATTACTTTTCTTACTTAAACAGGACAACTGCCACACAGTGATAAACTTGCTTCAAATGTTTGTGTTCAAACTATCTCCGTAATGTGGAATATTTCTAAAACAAACACATACACTAATGTAACAGAGGCAGTTATTTTACTTTGTAAGCCTTTTTTTAAAAATAGCAGAGCATGAAACTCAAACTGTCAGTGAATAAATTACTGCTGCCTTGAGGCTGCAATAACTTATGCATCCTTGTATTCACCCCCTTTCAAAAAAAAGCTCAGATCTCCCCTCCCACCCCCATCTCCCCACCTCTTTGTGGCACCCTTACAATGTCATTAGAAACACCATTATGCAGGTAGGTGAGGGAGGGAGAGAACTGCATAACAAATGACAGAATAAAACCCAACACAAATGATAGAAGAGTTTGGAGTTTTATTTTCAAGACATCTCTGGGAAAAAAAAAAAAGTTATTGCAATAATAACTTGTTCATGTAACTCATTCTTATTTGTCTACAGCCAGGTGTAACTTGGTTTTATTTCTTTAATAAAAACTTGATCTAATTTGAGGTTATCATTGTCAGTTCATGGACAAAACCAACTGATCGATAAGGGTAGTACTAGCACGCAGTAGGCAATTCTCTCTACAGAGCAATTACTGACACCAGTGTAGTCAGCTGAAAGGTTTGATCTTGCTGAGCCAAACAATGTCAGAAGACAGGCTTCTTTATTTTTCATGTTCCACTTTTTTGTCCCTTGCTCCCCCCTCCAAAATGATACCTTATCTTGCTAATAAAAGATGTGCTAAAGTACACAAACTGAAGACTAATATTTGCTCCTAAAATCATAATTTCCCCTTTTTATTATGCAGGGGAAAAAAGCCAGCAAGAAATAGGATTGCAGCAAATAACACTCTTTGATCTCAAAACACGTTTACAGTATCTTTAGTCTTAGGAGCAGATCATGACACAATCTAGTCTAGACTACGATGGTGTTATGTGTATATAATGCTGGCAAAATAATTGAACTGCACCGAAAAGATTTTATACTGCAGTTCTGACTTAAAGTCATCAAATTAGATTCTTCATGAATTAATGCACATAGATTGAGGTCAATGTAGTATATGACTTTGACATTTCATAAAGACGAGTGACAATTATGGATTCTTTTACTTATTTTAGGTGGCTCAGCAGGAAATAACAGCAACCAAAACCTGCAGAATCCAACAGAGGAAATATACTGTTTATATAGCAACTTTATCCAACATTTTAGTTCATTTGATGTATTCATCCACTAGAATCACTCGTACTTCAGTATTACCTATACCACTCATACTGAATTGAAGGCACTTAAAAGTTTTAATAAAAGGTTTCCCGTGTTAAGTCTGAGACTACAGCACTTTTGTATCACCAAGGGGATCACAGCGTAAGTTTACAAGGTCATGTATAGCCTTGTACTATGCTACGTATATGTAGCATATATATTACAAAAATGACAATACTATGTGCTTGGAGTGACCAGCATGAAACACCTTGCTAAAAAAGACATCTAAAAGCGTCTGCATCATTTGCCATATATATCTGATGGCTTCAGAGTGTTCAAAGCATTCTGAAGTACTCCAGAATATCTTTAATGACCACTGTCATGCATTTTCTTCTTTGGAAGTCTTCTTAACTATGACTCTGAGCTCTAGACAGCTTAAGAACAAGTCAGAGTCACTGTCTTTGAGACTGTTTTGTAAACCAGGCCACAGGAGAACATGAAAGGAGCAAAAAGACTTTCCAGTGATCAGTGGCCATTTCATTCAGAATGGCCAGAAGTGGATTTTACTTTCGAAAGACGGAAGGAGCCTCTGTTGAATGCTCACCACAGATAAGCACTGATTAAAAAACCACCACAACCAAAGAGAACAATT